>JAVQIZ010057164.1:0-24995 GCA_036023535.2 Galaxias brevipinnis
GGGTGGTAGTGTCACCCTGCACTGTGAGCTCTCTAAACCTGGGGTCACTGTGGAATGGAGGAAAGGGACACAGGTGCTGAAGTCTGGAGAGAAGTACCAAATTAAGCAGAAAGCTTCTATCAGTGAGCTTCTGATCAACAACGTATTGCCAGTGGACAGTGGAGAATACAGCTGTGTATTTGGAGACCAGAAGACCACAGCTAGCCTCAAAATAAAGGGTATGATGATAATATCTATGCTTTCAACTACTTACTAACTACAGTGTTTATTGTAATCCAGTATAACAATTATTCTGGTCATAGTTATGAAGAGGATCAGCATAGACTGTTCAAATTTAAGAGATTAGTTTGATGATGACCCATTACAGTGTTTCGTTTAAGTTTTGTGACTAACATCCTGGCTTGGGACACTTTTTTAGTTTAGTTAAACATCTTCTTGTGAGGTACGATTTAGTTCCTTTGGTGAAGGCTGATGTGCCTGTTATATTTGTGCTAAATTGTGCCATTTTATTGTGAATATTGCCTTGTCAGGTTGTTGGTGTATCTTGTTTCCACTCTGTTGTCTTGTTTCTTATGCCCAAGCGTATTTCTGTGCTGAAAATCAGGAAACACCAAATATACTTTGCCTTGTCCCTAGAAGGCTAGAAAACTTCAAGCTGAAGTTTTAAGTGAGCGGTGACCAAAAGGGATGTAAAAGCAGAACATGTTGTGCTTCTTTTTGCTATTTGAAGCCACATAATGATTGCTGTGATAGTGGTTGTTGTGCTAGTTTTTTGGCCAATATGTTCTTATTTTAGCTTTATCTAGTCGGTCTATTTTTTGAGCCACGGCACTTGTGTACAAACGTTTGTTCTGTTTGCTGGTTGTCTGACAAATTCCTTGGAAGCTGATGTATTTGGTTGTGCACTCCACAAAGTACTGAACTGATTCACTGTATTGTCTTACTTAATGTCTAGATGCTCCATTACCAGTGTTTTTAAAGACTTGCTTTGATTCTGAGCTGCAGGCTGTCATTCTGTTAGCAATTGTACTTGTAATGCATGTTTGGATGCTAACAGTATGAATCTAGGTACCTTGATTTTTATCATAAATGTTTTTTACTGCAGCGAAACTTATTCCAGTTGCCAAAAAGGAAGAGTCTAAAGAGGCAGCAGAAGGTATGACGAAAGGAGCAGATTTAGTTCACCATTTGGTTTTATTTTCTGTTTTGTGCTGAATGCATTGCTCTCCCTCGTTCAGTTCATGTTGTTTATCTGCCTATTCTATCAGTGCTTGTCTGCTCAGACATCTCACTGTATATGGTGGCATGTAGCGTTCTGTTTGTAAGCTATGTTTTTGTACAACTCAGCTATTTAATGCCCAGTTGTTGCTGAAACAATGATATTGCTTGGTAAGGATGTGGACGGCTTTCTTTGGTCTTTGTTAATTCCATGTGTTTCCACATGTGAACATTTTTATTAGTTGTTGGTGCTGAAAATATTATGTTGCACCTTGGCTAAGGATAGCTTCCTTCTTTGTAAGTGGTGTTTGTCGTGTGCTGTTCACCTTTTAAAATGTTTATTCTATGCATGCAGTATATAGTATACCATTTTGTCTTTCATATTGTATTTGTAGCAGGAAAACATTCTAAATCTCTTCTTTGATTGAGATGTCATTTATTGAGCGTTCTATTGCTCAGCATAAAGTATTTTATAATTTCAATTAGCCTAGTTTATGGTTGTGGGTCTAATATTATCTGAACATGTGTACCTCAGCTGTGAAGACTTTAACTACTGCAGTGAGCGCCAGTCAAAAGCCCCAGACACTGGCTTCTAAAACGTCTCTTGAAGGTATGGAACAACTACTAAAGCCATGCCTTATGGATGGTGTTTGCTGCTGCCTACTATATCCTCTAGAACACTAGTTGATGAAGTAGTTGAGGTTACCATTAACCTTTTTTCTGTCACAGCTGAGAAGAAAACAGGTCCTTCAGCTGGCCAAAAGGAACCTGAGCAAGAGACCAAAGAAGTAGTAGGAGGTTAGATGTTGGCGGACAAATAGATGTTTTGCACTCTGGTTGTGATATATGTTGATCCCTGTTACGGAAAATTCTGCTATTAGATTCCCTAAAGATTGATTGGCATTTCTGTCTGTCTGTCTGTCTGTCTGTCTGTCTGTCTGTCTGTCTGTCTGTCTGTCTGGACTGTATAGCTGTTTCTGTCACCACACTATTTTTTATCTAGAACTGTTACGTTCTCTGTTGACAGTATTTTTCCTTGCAGTAACACATATTCTATTGCCACTCTTATGTTTTAATGTTTTCTTTTGACAATCATATTGAAAGGATGTTGCTTTTATATAGGTTGGATCTTTTTTGTTGTTTTTGTATGTTCATTGTTTTAAGCATGGACACACATTTATTTGGCTACATAGCTTTTGGTCGGTCAGTCACTTTCTTTTGTTGGCTGCTGGTGGTGTTTATATGGCCCATGTGCAGAGTAATTCATCTTTAAATTTGTGAGACTGATCTCATTTTAAATATTTTATCACAGATGGGATATATCAAACTGGGATGATATCTGATAAGTATCTCCTAAATCAAGAGACTAAAAAGAGTGAAGAAGGTAGGGGGAGACTACAGGTGCAGTGCTTGCATGTTTGTTATGGCTGTTGGCAGGGATGCTCAATATAGGGAGTGGAGTTGAGGTTGTTTGATTATGTTCCCCCATCAGTCAAGCCTAAAGGGTACAGTTCATTTACTTGATGCTGTTGTTATTGAAAGAACGATGATGCTTCTGCGTAACGCTACAAGTGGCTTTATTTGGTCTTAATATCATGGGCTTCCACCAGTACAAACATATGTCTTTGTTGCTGAAAATATGAAGTTGCTTCTGGGCTAAATAAGGCTTTTGTAAGTGTTATTGTCATATAATGTCTGCCTGCTTAAATGTTTATTCTTTGCATTCAGTGTAATTATATTTCCATGGTGACTCATTTGAATGTTTGAAGTCCCTTTAATCTGTTTCTATCATGTTGGTTGCCATGTTGGTGGCCAAGCAGGAAAACACTTTAATTATATCTATTCTATTATCGAGATGCCACTTTTTGTGTGCTATATGGCTCAACTTAAAGTATTTAATAATTTCCATTAACGTAGTTTATGGTTGTGGGCCTGATATTATCTGAAAATGTGTATCTCAGCTGTGAAGACTTTAACTACTGCAGTGAGCGCCAGTCAGCAGCCCCAGACACTGGATTCTAAAACGTCTCTTGAAGGTAGGAAACAACTACTGAAGCCATGCTTTATGGATGGTGTTTGCTGCTGCCTACTACATCCTCTTAGCACAATAGTTGATTAAGTAGTTGAGGTTACCAATAGTTTATTTTCTGTCGCAGCTGAGAAGAAAACAGTTCTATCAGCTGGCCAAAAGGAACCTGAGCGAGAGACCAAAGAAGTAGTTGGAGGTTAGATGGCGGAAAATAGATGTTTTGCAGTCTTGGTGTGATATATGCTTGTCCCTTAAAGATTGATTAGTATTTCTGTCTGTCTGTCTGGACTGTATAGCTGTTTCTGTCACCACACTATTGTTAATCTAGAATTGTTATGTTCTCTGTTGACAGTATTTTTTCCGTGCAGTACCACATATTCTGTTGCCATACTTATGTTTTAATGTTTTGTTTTGACAAATGAAATGATGAATAGAAATTATTCTGTGCTTTTATTGGTTCGATCTTTTTGGCTGTTTTCGTATGTTCATTGTTTAAAGCATGGACACATTTATTTGGCAAAATAGCTTTGGTCCATCAGTCGCTTTCTTTTGTTGGCTGCTGGTGTTTATATGGCCCATGTTCATAGTCATGCATCTTTAAATTTGTGAAACTCGTCTTATTTTAAATATGTTATAACAGGTGGTATGGCTCCAACTGGGATGACATCCGATAAGTGTCTCCTAAATCAGGAGACTAAAAAGAGTGAAGAAGGTAGGGGGAGACTACAGGTTCTGTGCTTGCATGTTTGTTATGGCTGTCGGCAGAGATGCTCAATATAGGGTGTGGAGTTCAAGCTATTTTATTAGGTTCACCCAACAGTCAATCCTGAAGGGTACAGTTAATTTACTTTATGCTGTTGTTATTGAAAGAATGATTATGCTTCAGTTTAAGGCTACAAATGGCTTTATTTGGTCTCAATGTCATGGGCTTCCACCAGTACAAAAATATGTATTTGTTGCTGAAAATATGAAGTTGCGTCTGGGCTAAAGAAGGCTTTTGTAAGTTTTATTGTCATACAATGTCGGCCTGCTTACATTTTTATTCTTTGCATTCAGTGTAATTATATTTCCACAATGACTCATTTGAATTCTTCAAGTCCCTTTAATCTGTTTCTCATCTTGTTGGTTGCCCTTCATATGTTATTTGTTAGCAGGAAAACATTATAAATTATGTATTTTCTATTATTGGGATGCCACTTTTTGTGGGCTGTTTTGCTCAACGTAAAGTATTTCATAATTTCAATTAGCCTAGTTTATGGTTGTGGGCCTGATATGATCTGAAATGTGCACCTCAGCTGTGAAGTCAATTACTACTGCAGTGAGCGCCAGTCAGCAGCCCCGGACACTGGATTCTAAAGCATCTCTTGAAGGTAGGGAACGACTACTGAAGCCATGGTTTATGGATGGTGTTTGCTGCACCCTACTGCATCCTCTAGAACACTAGTTGATAAGGTGGTTGAGGATAACAATAGTCAATTTTCTGTCGCAGCTGAGAAGAAAACATCTCCTTCAGCTGGCCAAAAGGAACCTGAGCGCACGACCAAAGAAGTAGTAGGAGGTTAGATGTTGGCGTATAATAGGTGTTTTGCACTCTGGTTGTGATATTTGTTGGTCCCTTAAGGATTGATTGGCATTTCTGTCTGTCTGTCTGTCTCTGTCTAGACTGCAGTATCGTTTCTGTTACTACACTATTTTTAATCTAGAAACGTTATGTTCTCTGTTGCCATTATTTTTTCTTGCAGTACCACATATTCTGTTGCCACCCTGATGTTGCAATGTGTTGTTTTGACAATCATATAGAAAGGATGTTGCTTTTATATAGGTTGTTTCTATTTAAATTTTTTTGTATGTTCATTGTTTTAAGCATGGGCACACATTTATTTGGCTACATAGCTTTTGGTCCGTCAGTTGCTTTCTGTTGTATGCTGCTGGTGTGTATATGGCCCACGTGCATAGTCATTCATCTTTAAATTTGTGAGACTGATCTCATTTTTAATATGTTATCACAGATGTGATGGATCAAACTGGTATGATATCCGATAAGTGTCTCCTAAATCAGGAGACTGAAAAGAATGAAGAAGGTAGGGGGAGACTGCAGGTGCAGTGCTTGCATGTTTGTTATGGCTGTTGGCAGGGATGCTCAATATAGGGAATGGAGTGAGGTTGTTTGATTATGTTCACCCAACATTCAATCCTAAAGGGTACAGTTCATTTAATTAATGCTGTTGTTATAGAAAGAACGATGATGCTTCTGTTTAAGGCTACGAATGGCTTTATTTGGTCTCAATGTCATGGGCTTCCACCAGTACAAAAATATGTCTTTGTTGCTGAAAATGTGAAGTTGCGTCTGGGCTGAAGAAGGCTTTTGTAAGTGTTATTGTTATATAATATCTGCCTGCTTAAATATGTATTCTTTGCATTCAGTGTAATTATATTTCCATGATGACTCATTTGAATGTTTTAAGTCCCTTTAATCTGTTTCTCATCATGTTGGTTGCCATGTTGGTGGCCAAGCAGGAAAACATTTTACTTTCTCTATTCTATTATTGAGATGCCACTTTTTGTGTGCTTTATTGCTCAACTTAAAGTATTTAATAATTTCCGTTAGCGTAGTTTATGGTTTTGGGCCTGATATTATCTGAAAATGTGTATCTCAGCTGTGAAGTCTTTAACTACTGCAGCGAGTGCCAGTCAGCAGCCCCAGACACTGGATTCTAAAACGTCTCTTGAAGGTAGGGAATGACTACTGAAGCCATGCTTTGTGAATGTTGTTTGCTGCTGCCTACTACATCCTCTTAGTACAATATTTGATTAAGTAGTTGAGGTTGCCAATAGTCTAATTTCTGTCGCGGCTGAGAATAAAACAGCTCCTTCGGCTGGCCTAAAGCAACCTGAGCGACAGACCAAAGAAGTAGGAGGAGGTTAGATGTGATGTTGGCGAAAAATTTATGTTTTTCAGTCTTGGTGTGATATATGTTGGTCCCTTAAAGATTGATTGGCATTTCTGTCTGTCTGTCTGTCTGTCTGGACTGTATAGCTGTTTCTGTCACCACACTATTTTTTATCTAGAACTGTTATGTTCTCTGTTGACAGTATTTTTCCTTGAAGACCACATATTCTGTTGCCACTCCTATGTTTTAATGTTTTGTTTTGACAATCATATTGAAAGGATGTTGCTTTCGTATGGGTTGGATCTTTTCTGTTGTTTTCGTATGTTCATTGTTGTAAGCAAGGACACACATTTATTTGGCAAAATAGCTTTTGGTCCATCCGTCGCTTTCTTTTGTTGGCTGCTGGTGTTTATATGGCCTGTGTGTAGAGTCTTTAAAATCCATCTTTAAATTTGTGAAGCTGATCTTATTTCAAACATTTTATAACAGGTGGGATGGCTCCAACTGGGATAACACTCGAAAAGAGTCTCCTAAATGAGGAGACTAAAAAGAGTGAAGAAGGTAGGGGGAGACTACAGGTGATGTGCTTGCATGTTTGTTATGGCTGTTGGCAGGTATGCTCAATATAGGGTGTGGAGCTGAAGTTATTTTAGTAGGTTCACCCAGCAGTCAATCCTAAAGGGTACAGTTAATTTACTTAATGCTGTTGTTATTGAAAGAACGATGATGCTTCTGTTTACGGCTACGAATGGCTTTAGTACAAAAAAAATTATTTGTTGCTGAAAATATGAAGTTGCTTCTGGGCTAAAGAAGGCTTTTGTAAGTGTTTTTGTCATATTATGTCTGCCTGCTTGAATGGTTATTCTTTTCATTCAGTGTAATTATATTTCCATGATGACTCATTTGAATGTTTCAAGTCTTTTTAATCTGTTTCCCATAATGTTGGTTGCCAAGCAGGAAGACATCTTAGTTATATCTATTCTATTATTGCAATGCCACATTTTGTGTGCTCTTTTGCTCAAAGTAAAGTATTTCATAGTTTCTGTTAGCCTAGTTTAGTTGTTGGCCTGATATTATCTTTAAATATGTACCTTAGCTGTGAAGTCTTTAACTACTACTGTGAGCGCCAGTCAGCAACTCCAGACACTGGATTCTAAAACGTCTCTTGAAGGTAGGGAACGACTACTGAAGCCGTGCTTTATGGATGGTGGTTGCTGCTGCCTACTACATCCTCTAAACACTAGTTGATGAGGTGGTTGAGGATACCAATAGTCTATTTTCTGTCGCAGCTGAGAAGAAAACATCTCTTTCAGTTGGCCCAAAGGAACCTGAGCGTGATACCAAGAAAGTAGTAGGAGGTTAGATGCTGGCAAAAATTTATGTTTTGCAGTCTGGTTGTGATATATGTTGGTCTCTGTCTGTCTGTCTGTCTGGACTGTATTTGCTTCTGTCGCCACACAATTTACTCTAAAATCGCCATGTTTTCTGTTGACAGTATTTCTCCTTGCAATCATACCTTTTCATGCCACAATGATTTTTATGACAAATATATACAAATGATGTTGCTTTTGTATTGGCTGGATCTTTGTTGTTGTTTTCGAATGTTCTCAAACTTGGACACATTTATTTTCTTCTTTCTTCTGTTGGCTGGTGTTTTTTGTATGGCATATGTGTAGATCTATTATCATTTGTGAGACTGATCTTATTTTAAATATTGTATAACAGATGGGATGGATCCAACTGGGATGAAACCTGATACGTACCTCCTAAATCAGGACACTAAAAAGAGCAAGGAAGGTAGGGGAAAACTATGAGAGCTCTGCTTGCATGATTGTTATGGCTGTTAGCAGGGATGATCAATATAGGGTTTGGAGTTGAAGTCTATTAAAGTGTGTTCCAGCTCCACCAGCTTACAAAAGAGACCCGATTACATTACAGTTAACCAATTAGTGTCTTGTCTTTTAGTTAGCAAGTATTAATTATCCAGATGAGAATAGGTGTTTTACACCTGGTCTATTCACTATTTTGGAATGTTCATGTAACCGCCATGTCTATTTTGTAGCACCGAATCAGCATTGAAATGTAGGGGAAGTGACAGAAATCAAATTTGACTTTGTGTATTATCTATGCTTTGTGCAGTTTTCTTATGCTTTTAGATTCAATGCTCTTTGAATGACTGATCATAGGCCAATCATACGTGCTTACAACTTATTGTTGGTCCTGTACACCTGTTATAGGTATTCACAGCCCATTGTAAATATTTAGTTCCACCAAGTTGAAGGTGGATGTCTTTGTTTTTTATAATAGTTTTTTGGCGTTCATTGTTAATGCTGTCTTTGATCGTCTTGGCTTGTTTTGCTTCGGGTGGCATTTGGCACTGGATGCACTGGATCCCATTCTTTCTATTATTTAAACAAATCACACTGATTAATATACCATAGCGGTGAATAATCAGACTACTGCAAAGACCTCTGCATTGGAGCTGCAAACTCAAGAGCCCAAAGAAGCAGAGAAAGGTAGGGAAAGACTGTGGGCATGGTCACATGGTTCTTTGGGGTTGTTGTGAGGTTGTGTAATGTACCTGATACTCTAAAAATAGTTGAACGACATTGTGTTTTGTCACAGCAGTAAAGCCATCCACTCCTCCAGTAGCTACCCAGAACACCCAAACATCAGCCGAAGGTATGGAGGTTGACATGCTTTGCTCCTGCTTTCCTGTCTGATTGGCTTATTTAATCTTCTACATTTATAGCTTGCTGTACTATAGCGTTATAATGTAGACGATATTGGGTTTTACAGCGTATTTGTGTCTCGAAATGGCCAAGTTTTCTGTGCTTTATTTCTCAGCATAGTCTGTGTATGTTAAAGTAATTTAACCGCCTGGAAGTTTTTCACCGCTTTTGTTGACGAACGTTAAACCTATCATGTTTTGTGTTGCGTTACATGTATGTAAGCTGTTGAATAAATGCTGCGTTTGGGTGAAAAGATGAAATAAAATTTGTCTGTCAACCAGTATAGTTTTGCCTTAAACTCGCACACCTCAAAAACATAAGTCTCGGGTCAGGCCGAACAGAGGCCAAAGGAGTGTTAAAGTTGTGTGCTGATACGTGATTAGTAGACTTTAAAACGCCCGTAAAATAATGTATTACAGCTATGTTGACTAGTGCTACAAAACCTGCTCCACAGGAAGCCAAAGAGCAGAGTACGGAAACAGTGAAAAGTATAAAGCAAAGAGCTGCTTCAAAATAAAGCAAAGCTTTTGCTCTCCTGTTTATATTGCTGTTCTTCCCTGGCTTACCGGGCTGTGAATATTATTATCATGCAATGTCTTAGTGTTAGTTTTCTTGCACTTCAGTGTACATTTATGGTGTCTGGCATTTTTTGTAAAGCTATGCGATGTTTTAAGGCTGCTACACTATTGCATTTGGAAAATGACATAATGTAAGTTGAACACAGCTTATGCCAGTCAGTTGTTAGATTGATGCAGATCGCAAATGTTTTTCTGACAGTTCATTTGTCTAAGTTAAGCCAGATGTGCTTGTTGTAGGCTGGCTTTTGTGCACTTTATGTGTTTATGGGCTAGAGGTCTATACACTGGCTCGGTCGTCTATTTTGAAAAAAACGTGTTGCCCTCTGCCATACTACAATACTATTTGCTCTGATTGCAGTTTTAGATCCGTCTATTGCTTCTACTGCTCCTAAACCAGAAACTCAGAAGGATGAAAAGAAAGCTGTGGAGGGGTCCAATGGTAGGAAATCAAAATGTATGGGTTGTTTCTAATGTGCTGTAAGACAGACGCTGATGCCACTTTTGCAAAGCTAAATCTATCTGGTCCTCTTTTTACAAAATATTACAGTGTGTGTGCTGGTGTTTTTGTGTTAGTTTTTACACCTCTGTAACTGTCTGTGTGGATGTTGTTTACACCTATGTATGTGTGTGAGTGTGCGTGTGTGTGTGGGGGGGGGGGTACCTAAGCACATCTGTCGATGTGCTATAATAACAATGGTGTTGCTAGCCATATGCACCCATAGGTGCATTACAAAGCCAATTACTAGGCCGAATGTGCGACATGCAAGGCTGAAACCTGCAGGTGTAGAGAACTTTTAGGCATCAAAACAAACAATGACTGAGGCTTCTCTAACCCTATCTTTACTCTACTTAGTTACCCCTGTGACTTTTACTAAAGAATTGGGCAGCCAGGAGGCTGAGGAGGGTGGTAGTGTTACCCTGCACTGTGAGCTCTCTAAACCTGGGGTCCCGGTGGAATGGAGGAAGTGGACGCAGGTGCTGGAGTCAGGGGCAAAGTATCAAATGGAAGGAGCTGGATGCCGTGTCGGACTGCAAATCTTTGATTTGGAGTTCGAAGACACAGGGACCTACTCTTGTAGCACTGAAGATTCTGAAAGTTTTGCCTTTCTTAAAATAAATGGTAGGATGAAGACATTTTCCACAGTTCCTTCCTTCATCTTGCTCATTGCCACCCTTTTCCTTAGATTTCTTTCTCACCAACTCCTTTTGTGTTGCTTTTCTTACCATTTGTATTGAGTTGTATATTTGGATAAAAGGCAATAACATTCAAGATTAGACATGAGGTAGATTTTGTCCATGTATTTCACGGCCTGTAGTCTTCCAACTCAGTTGACTTTGCAATTTCACCATAAGATCAATGGATTAGTGTACAGTACGTTACAATGTGTTGGTGTTTTCATTCATCAGCTCTTCCAGTCACATTCACTAAAGCGCTGGAGAGCCAGGAGGCTGAGGAGGGTGAAAGTGTTACCCTGCACTGTGAGCTTTCTAAACCTTGGGTCACTGTGGAATGGAGGAAAGGAGAAGTCAGTCTTTGTCCCTGTGCAAAGTATGAGATAAGCCGGGAAGGAGCCAGTGCCACGCTAGTTATCCACAGCACAGACCCTGAAGACTCTGGTAGCTACAGCTGTGACAGTGGCCACGCTCAAAGTAGTGCATATCTCGCAGTGAAGGGTATGCCGTGTGAAAGCAGTACATATAACTGTACTGATCGTTTTCCAGTGAAGCCATTTTGCCTGCTGACATCTCCCACTCCTTCCTCTCGTTCTGCTGCCCACAGCCCTGCCCGTCTTTTTCGAGACCCAGGTGGAGAGCCAAGAGGTGGCGGTGGGGGAGACCGCCACACTCCGGTGCCAGACATCTAAACCTCGGGCCAGTGTGGTGTGGAGGCATGGGGGCAGAGTCCTGGAGTCTAACAACAAGTACCAGCTCAAACAAGAAGGGGTAGTAGTAGAGCTGGTCATCTACAATCTGCAGAGCGCTGATGCCGGAGAGTACTCCTGTGACACAGGAAGCCAGAAGACCTCGACCATTCTCACTGTGCAGGGTAGGGATTCTGTATGGGAGACACTTCCTCAATGCGTTTCCCAGTCATTCCCCTTAATCCACTCGTCTGTCCTGGACCCCACTGTATTCTAACTTCACTCCTGGTTGTCCTATTACTTTCCCACCTGACTGACTCCCACAATACTAATTTATCACAGGGTATTTATCTTTCCATTCCTTCAAGCACTCATTGCATCATAATATCTTTGAAGTCTTGTGCTTCCTTCAAACGTAATTATTTAAATTTTGTCTGCACTTTTGTGGTGTCCCTGACACCACCTGAGCCGCATTGAAATATTCTCATATTTGTATAGAATCTATTACCATTTCACTTGATTTAGTCTCTCTCATTGTTATGTTCTATCCCGATTCATATTTTGTATCCATGTTGCACCATGGGTGTCTGCTTTTCCCACATTCGTGTGACGTTTCTTAACAGTCTTCACAGTAACATCGGAGTAGCCAGACTCACTTGACTTTCTTTTACTAAGAAAATAGACAGATAGATAACTCCACTGCGTAAACGACTTTATCAAACAGAGGTGGAGGTCACCATTGTGAAGTTCTTGGAGAGCTGCGTGGTGCGCGAGGGCGATGACGTCCACTTTGAGTGCGTGGTGTCTCACCAGGAGGCACCCCTGACCCTGTGGAAGCTCCAGGACGTCCCGCTGCAAAACAATGAGATGAACGTGATGCGGGTCGAGGGCCAGGTGCACAGCCTCACCCTCAGGGGGGTCACCAAAGCTGACTCCGGCACCGTCACCTTCACTGTGGGTAACCACACATCCACTGGTAGTCTGACGGTCAGAGGTAGGTCAAATGTCTTCACTATGTTCGCGTCTTTTCAAGTTACGTTCGTCAACCTTCTCCCTTTGTGATGAATTACTACCGACGTCAAGGTGTACGATGCTTACCATTTCAAACCTGTCTTCTCTTTTCATCTGTTCTGTGGGAGGTGTAAACACTTGAAGTATCCCAGAAGTGAAGCGCTTTTGATGGGCCCACTTTTCATACACTTTTCGCTGTGTTTGCCCTTTCCATATTTCCTCCATCTAATTTTAACAGTATTTGTTTTACGTATTTCTATATAATTTTCATATTCTATGAATCTACCTTCTTACTAACCCGAGATCAAATTTCATCTCTTCTTACTGATCCATTTTGTTCACCAGCGTATGAATAAATATCGCCAAGTATATTTTGGTAGTAGTACAATGGATATGTTGTTGCTTGGAACACTGTATTCATCAGCCTGGTAACATAAGAACAATAGGTGCATATGCTATGTTGAATGCATAGGATATTGCATTGCATCTCTCGAATGTTCACAGTTCGGTGCTCGACAGATAAAGTCAGATAGACAGATAGAGTCAGTCATTGCTGTGAGTCAATCTACTAAATATAGTTTTTTTGTCAAAATTTGTCTTAGTCTGTTTTTGCCCTATAGTGCTTATTTGTTGTGTTTCATAATTTGTTACAGCATACCATTCTGTTCATTTCTAAAATTCATGTTCTTCAAGGGAACCATAATGTTTAGTATGTGTAGTAAATGTTACAGTTCTTGTTGCCTGTACAAATTGACTGCATTTTTGATATTGTGAAGCAATGAATGACGCTCAGTCTGGCTTTGACTAAGTTCCATTTGATTGATTAATTGTTGACATTTAGCAATATTGCACACATACTTTATACTACTTGATGACTTTAGAAAAGTGAAGATGTGCGTATGGGTTATTGACCAAAATGATTTGTTTTTCTTTCAAGATTTATTCTCTAATGGTGTGCTATTAAGCTCCAAAATACATGTTGTCCGTGTCCAATTATTTTTGACCTAACTGATAAGTTCTAACCTTGTTGCGGTGGGTTTACCTGGCTGTGTTCTGACAGTGGCTCCTGTGGAGTTCAAGAAGGAGCTGGAGAACCAGGAGGCGGTAGAGGGAGGCGATGCCACCCTCTCCTGCGAAACATCCAGCCCTGACGGCCGCGTGACCTGGAGGAAGGGCTCCCTGTTGCTCACCCAGGGGGAGAAGTACTCCCTGGAGCACACAGGCTCCACCTACACCCTGGTGGTGAACAAGCTGAAAGTGGAGGATGCTGGAGATTACACCTGTGATACTGGAGATAAGCAGAGCACTGCCACGCTGACTGTAAAAGGTAAATGCTGCTCTGGATCGTTTTCTTGGATTGTGTTGTGTTAACAGTAAAATTATTGGCAGTTGATTTAGTGATGGATCATTAAAATGGCTTTAATGTTTTTGAGATATATATGTTTTTAATGTGTGACAGTCAACAAACTCCCCAGAGCACAGGCTTCCCTCTTCTTTAGCTCACGCTTGTGACACACTCCGATCACGCTTGTGATCGTTTCACCTTTACCTGAAGGGGAACCACGTTCAGATCATTTGCGTTTTCATTCCTCTCATCATCCCATCCTGCCCCCAGAGTGTGTGCGAATCACCCGGGAACTCTGTGACATGACGGTGATCACTGGCCAGGACGCGGTATTTGAGGTGGAATTATCCCAGGCAGGGGTAACCAATGGGGAGTGGTGGTTGGGAGATAACCACCTCCAGAACAATGACCTGAATGAGATGAGCTGCCAGGGCAGAGTGCATCGCCTGGCCCTGAAGATGGTCACCTCCGAGGAGTCTGGAGATGTTGCCTTTGTAGTGGGCAATGAGAAGAGTGTGGCTTGTCTTCTGGTGGAGGAGAAACCCAAAGGTAATGGAGATGGCGTGCTCTCACTAATACTTGATAAGTCCACCCATTTTCCACCCTCCATCAAACTGCTTTGCCTTTGCACTTTACACTGGAAAACCGTTACCTCTCATCTGCACTGCCCCATCCATTATCCATTCCATTCTAACCTCCCATAGACTTGTCTTGCCATTGATTCCATTATGCACATGAGACGACAAAAGCCATAGTGTAGACAGTATCTTCACTAATATCCATTTGAAGGGAGTTATATTTATGAATATTGTCTACTGTTACTACAGTTTGGCAAGATTGCATTGCGTACTTCAAATATACCTTTCAGTAATATAAATTAGAACAAAGTAGATTGTTAACAAAGAACATGTCCAAAGGATAAAAGTATAAATGCATTTTCATTTGCATGTGGAAATGTTAGCAAGCCAGGCCTTTTTACCAGCCTTTTCATGGATTTTTAGCTTGTGAAAGTTAACTTTAGTTTAGCCATTGGCGAGTCACCATCCCTATATCCTAGAGCCATTGAAATAGAGCCAAGCAGTATGTACGACATGCCGAGACAATTGCTCTGAGCTTGAGCTCTCCGTGTATCTGCAGTGCTAATCCTTGAGAAGCCACACGACACGGTGGCCCTGGAGGGGGAGAGTGTCACCCTGTCCTGCACCGTCTCCGACCCCAAGGCCGCAGTCACTTGGAGCAGGGATGGCATGGCCGTCGCAGCAGGGCATAAGTACGATCTGCGGAAGACTGGGGCGCTCCACCAACTCCGCATTCACAACCTTTTGCCTGAAGACTCTGGCCGTTACTCCTGTGACACAGGAGACGAGCAGTGCCACGTCTCCTTGACTGTGGAAGGTAAAGCCCAATGCTGGCCATGCTAGACTGTAAACCATTTTCAAGACTGGAACCACATAGGATTGGATGATAGGATGATCCCCCGACCACTGCACTGCTCTTGCCTGTCCCTTGACCTCTACCGTGCACCTAGTCTATCATCGACAATGCCAACTTTGATCCTTTCTTACTTCAAGGGTATTTGCCTGCAGCTTCCCTTCCCAGCCTCTGACTTCCCCTTTGCCCCGTCTGTTTTCACCAGGTGCCCCGGCGTTCTTCCAGAAGGAGCTGCAAAGCCAGGAGGCCATCGAGGGTGACGATGTCACCCTATGCTGTGAGCTCTCCAAGGCGGGCGTCCACGTGGAATGGAGGAAAGGAGGGGTGGTCCTCCTGCCGGGTAAGAAGTACGAGATGAAACAGGTCGAGTGCCTGTACGAGCTCTGCATCCGTGACCTGGAGCCCGAGGACAACGGCTACTACACGTGCGACGCAGGCGACCAGCTCACCACGGCCTCTGTGGTAGTTCAAGGTACCCCTCTCAACGCTTTAGAGCCCCTCCTCATGTTGTTATTCTAGGTCAAGACTATCCAAAGCCCAAGGTCCTGCACACTTTTATGTAGAGAATTCAGATTATATTCATTTGTAAATAAGGCATTAGGTAATATTAAGTTTTAGTTCGTAAATATAATGTTATTTCCACATTTTAAGATTTTCTTAAAAGTTCAGTTCAAGGAACCACACTGTTTTAAAATAAAATATGGATGAAATAGGTCACAAAGTCAACACTAGCTTGAATGCATGGGAAGAATCTTGTGTGTGTGTTTCACTCTGCAGTAAAAGAGCTCCTCGTAGTGTGTGGTCTACAGACCACCGACATCTTTGTGGGCGAGTGGGCCACTTTCTCCTGCCAGCTGTCTGGCAAGGTGACTGGGGAGGCACAGTGGTGGCTGGACGGCACCCTCCTGGAGCCTGGCTCTTTCTGTGAAATAGGGCTGAGCCATGGGCACATCTACACGCTCACCTTAAAGAACCTGAATGTAAACGACTCTGGCACAGTCAAGTTCAAGGCTGGCAACGTGGTGTCTACGGCAAAGCTCTTAGTGAAAGGCATGTTTGTTTATTTCACTCTGTGACATTAAGAGTTCTAGTGTTGTGTTTAATGTCTTTACAACACGAACACTCGTGATGGCATTAAAATTAGTGATGCAGCAGTTTCTTTACAAAGGGCACACACTTCCTTTATTTAGAACAATTAGTTTTAATTTGATAGGAATATGTTAATTGATCATTTATATGATGCCCTTATAAGTATCTATGATTTTACAGTTTATAAGTGTTCATATGTTTAATGGCTAGCTTGTGTTGTTGCTATCCATGCATGAGCCTATCTATATACGTGTTACATGCTGTATGCTTTGCTGACCAAAACATACAATTGGGTGCAGCACCACCAAGCTGTTATCGAAGTTCAGAAGGTGAGAAAAATGTTGCCTTAAGAATGGTTATAATACAGGTATGTAAAAGAAAATCCAAACACTATTCACAACTCCAGTAAAACTAGCCACTAGCTTGCACACCAACAAATATTTTACCTCTAGAATTGTTGGTGAATTTTGTCAACCCTACCCCATACATTTTCAATCACAAATTCAAGTTAATTCAATGGAATTGAGCTATTTGAATTATACTGTGGTTCTATGCATACAAGTTAATATGCAACTACCCAAGCTGATAGGAGTTTGTACAAGACTATCAGTGGCGAATGATTGCTGATGAAGACTAAGTGCACAGTAATTTAATACACAGACCAGGTTTGGGTTTGGCAGTGTTTCAGTTATCTAGAAAGGGGTGCAAACAAGTTACAATTATTAACAACAGCAGAAGCAAGTAGTGAAGAAGCAGTGAAGTGCTGCTCCACCCATCCAACCAGGCCAGCCTTTCTACCATACTCACCCTCATGCTCGCCTCCATCCTCCACACCCCACCCTTTGCCTGCAAAGCACTAAAGGCTATATATCCTCTCTAACACTCCCACACTTGTCAGCTAAGTGGCCTATGGCTTTTCCCACTGCCATTGTCCCCCCTCCTCATTCCTTACCCGCTGCTGCCACTGGACGTAGATGTTGGGCTTTTTAACTCCTCTTCGGGGGTTTGGAGTTACAGAACATGCCACAGTATACCGATCACCCCGCATCAAACAGTAATTGGGTAACATGATTAATAAAGCATATGGTATGTGTTTCTTAAAACCAAATACATAAATGACAACTACGAACAACTAGCACAACTCCAAGGTACAATGGGAATTACAAAGCCCACTTCCCATGCGGCATGTCCAGTGCGTGTCCGTAAGACTATGTCACACAGCCAAACTCTGACAACCCCCCTACCCCCCGACCCCAACTCTCAGATCCCACCGTAGAAGTGGTGAGCGAGATGCAGGACCTGCGGGTGAGCGAGGAGCAGTCGGCCGAGTTCATCTGCCAGTACTCGCGGCCGGTCACGGCCTCGTGGAGCAAAGACGGGCAGCAACTGGACGTCGACGGCAAGAGGGTGATAGTGGAGCAGGACTGGAACGTGTCCCGCCTGTTCATTAGCCCCGTGTCCACCGAGGACAGGGGCACATACGCCTGCGAGGCGGGGGGGACCCGTGTGGTCGCCTCACTGGAGGTGGAAGGTGAGCTTCTCTCCATGTGGAAGGAGCCTCAAAAACAAGGCAGTGCCCCCTGTCTTATTCATGGTGTATCACACAAAAGGAAACTCAAAGGCACTGTTTGACTGTTCATTTGCAATTCTGTAATGTGAGTGTGTGCTCAGCAGTTTCTGTAGGCTGGTATTGAAAATGTGTGTGGAAATTGTTTACCATCACCTTTTCTTGCTTTACATCACCAAAAGATTTTAGAGAGATAATTACAACACAAACTTGAAAAGCTGCAATGCTACCATGATCCTGATGGGTTATCTGTAGCTTCAAGATAGAGCTTTTGCCTCAGGGCACATTTTGTCCTGTATTTCATTTACTCAACTACTTCTGCTACTGAAAGTCACTAAATCCCATATTTGACTTCTTATCATCTTGTCCCCCACAGCCAAGCCTATAGATGTCGTCCAGGGGCTGGAGGACCTGGACACCATTGACGGCGGCGAGGCCCTCTTTGAATGCGCCCTCTCTCGCCCCGAGTCCAAAGACTGCCGCTGGCTGCTCAACGGCAAGCCCGTTCAGGAGTCGCCCACGGCAGAGATTGTGTCGTTTGAGAGCGGCCGCCGCCACCTGCTGCTGCTCAAGGAGCTGCATGTCGTCGACAGCTGCACCGTGACCTTCCAAGCAGGCACGGCGTCTACCAGCGCTCAGCTCACTGTCAAAGGTCAGACACGCCCAATTAATGTTCCTTTGGTTATATTAGTTATTTTTGTGTTATATATGAGTAATAAAACTGTATTGCTCTTGCCAACAGTTACAGAAAAAAAGGAGAAAGAAGTGTTTTTTACTTTAAATTACTTTTAACTAAAATGGGGATTATTTTTTACATGTATTGTAATTATTTTCGGTTTTAGCACTCTTATTATGGGGGTTATTGTGGTTAAAACAACAGGGGAACAGAGTAAGTGTAACGAATGAACACACCTCCCATGTCCTAGGCTGGCTGTTGGATGTAGTGAAGGGCCTGGAGGACACAGTGGCGGCGGTGGGCGAGAAGGTAGAGTTCACCTGTGAGCTCACGGAGCCAGTACCCTCTGCCGAGGTGGCCTGGTATGCCAACGGCGCTGAGCTGAAGCCCAGCGAGCTGTGGGCCATGCGGGCCGACGGCTGCACCTACCGCCTGGTGCTAAGGAAGGCGCCCCTGTTGCCCCAGCAGGAGATCACCTTCGCTGCTAGGGATGCCCTCTCCATTGCTAAGCTCACAATCATCAGTAAGTAGTGGGTAAAGGAAGAAAAGGCAGCTGCTGGGCAAGAGAGGAATTAAATTATTTTAGTCCTGTTTTTTTTACCCTGTCATTGTCTTTTTTATTTGTTATTTTTAGGAATTGGTAGTCCATTCCATTCCTAATTTGTCTGTGCCTAATAATGACTAACCCTTTTCCCCCATTTCTTTAAGTCCTATTTTAAGTCTCTATTTTTCTTTCAATTTTTTTGTCATGTTGTCTTCACACCAACTCCCGTTCTCCTTACAAAGCTGTTCCGGATCCCCCGGAGGACCCAGAGCTGGTTAGTATGACCAAAGAGGCTGCCACCCTCTCCTGGTTCACCCCACTCCACGACGGAGGGAGCCCTGTGCTGGGCTACCGGGTGGAGATGAGGCTAGCTGACAGCGCTCTCTGGCTGCCGTGCCACTCGGAGCCGGTGTGTAACACAGAGTTTGTAGCTGAGAACCTCCTTCCAAACCAGGGCTACAGGTTCAGAGTAGCGGCTATCAACAGGGCTGGTACTGGAGAGCCTGTCCAACTACCTCAGACCGTGCAGCTAGGTGAGCGATGTTCTGCTAAAACCCTTGACATTATGTTAGAACCTTCATACTTTAAACTAAAGATGTAGGTAATGCTCCTGTGTAATCTACAATTTGAGATGATTTGAGATTTTGAATATAGTTATTACTGGCGTTAGGCCTCATTTCAAACGAAGCCAATCTACTTTATATTACTGATTATTACTATGCACATCTTTTATCACTTTGCCTCATCTGCATCTATGTCTTTTTCCCACAGAGGCTCCAGTGACTGTCACTGAACTGCTGACCTCCCCAGAAGTCCAGGAGGGTAAGGTAGCGCATGTGGAGGGTCATCTCCCCCTGGAGGAGCAGTCAGCTCTCTCTCTCAAAGACAGTAAGGACCTGGAGAGCGGAGCCAAATCCCAGCTCGCCATCGAGGAGAAGACTCAGGTTGTGCTTATCAAGGACTTAGAGGCAGCCGTCCAGAGAACCGACACTGGCGTGTCCTCCGCCGAGGTCGCAACCTCCGTCGACCTCGGCCTGAAAGGTATGTCCCCTCCGAACGGAAGCACAATCAAAAAGCGCTTGTGGAGCGGCGCCTGTTGTGGTGAGTGCTCTCTGTGAGGTCTGACGGCTGATATTGATTGAGTGCTGCATGTAACGCCCGATTGTAGGTGTTGACCCCCAGCTGGTTGAGCCTGCTGAGGGCGCTGAGGAGGGGGGCCAGCCGAGCCTGCCCCCCGAGGCCGCTGCAGAGGGTGACGTCCACGAGCTGTGGGAGGCCCTGGCCAAGAAGCGTCGCATGAGCCGCGAGCCCACCCTGGATTCCATCTCGGAGCTGCCGGAGGAGGACGGGAAAAAAGGTGAGGGCAAACCAACGAAAAAGCAGGTAGAGGAGGTGAACGAAGCGGAAAGGGTGGAGAGCAAAGAGCCGGTAAAGGAGAAGGCGGTGGAACCAGAGAAGGAGCCGGAGCCCAACCTTGGCGCCAGCTCTGAGGACGAGTCCCAGTCGCTGGTGTCCTACCTGAAGAAGAGTAGCAAGTCTAGTAGCTCAGTGGCTGGTCACGAGGAGACCCTCTCCACCGAGAGGTTCTACGCCCATTTCCAGACGCAGACGGAGGTTGCCAGTGCAACGGTTCAGGTGACGGAGGTCCAGAAGGAAGTGGTCAAGCAGGAGGCTGTGGAGATTTCCAAGGAGGATGAGCCGGAGCTCCTCGAGGCCGCCATCAAGATCCAGGCTGCCTTCAAGGGCTACAAGGCCCGCAAGGACATGCGGCCCGTTTTCAAGGAGGCCTTCAAGGACCAGACCATGGAGCCCAACGGCACCATCCACCTGGAGTGCATGGCGGAGGGCAGGCCGGACAAGGTGGTGTGGCTGAAGGACGGCGAGCCGCTGGCCGACGGGAAGCACCACCACATTGACATCTACAATGACGGCACCTGTTCCCTGGTCATCACCGCCGTCACCACCAAGGACACGGGCGTGTACACCTGCCAGATCACCAACAAGTTTGGCGTGTCCTCCCACAGTGGCAAGGTGACGGTGGGCACCGAGAGGGAGGCGTCAGGCCGCCGGCCCCTGACCGTGGGCTACAGCGCTGACAGCGAGCCGGAGAGCTCGGGCAGCGAGATAGATGAGTCGCTGCGGCAGGCCAGCAGGCGCCTCCGCCGGTTGCTGCGCACACGCCTGCCGCCCGACGTGGAGGAGGAGCCCTTCCTCAGCGCCGAGGAGGGGGACCTGCGGGCCCAGGACCCCAGGTCGTACCGCGAGGACGACCGCTACATCTACATCCGGTTCGACTTGCGGGCCGAGGCCCAGGTGGCATCACGGAAGTTCCAGGAGATGTTCACGGCTCAGGGGGTCCCCGTAGAGACCACCATCCTGGACGCTGAGCCGCCCAAGGTGGAGCTGCGCATCATGAAGATGGGCTATACGCAGGACGGCTCCCAAACGCCCACACAGGAGAGGCAGACTCCTGCCTTCTTGACTGGAGCTCCTGGTAGGAACGACCCCAAGAGTGGCTTTTTTTCTATTGTGTTTAGAATGGGTGTGTTAAAAAACTCTTAAAGCATTTGTTATTTCCTGTTTATAATATTTTTACTATTTGTTTTTTAACAATGTAGCATAATCATGTTATGGACTCTAGCATAATTATGCGTGTAGAATACATAAGAGATTATACTTATAGAATAGTAGTTGTAAGTATTCATCCTTACAATTTAACTCATTTATGGATGCTTTTGTAAATTAGTAAAAACAGGTGTGTATCTGCCTAATAAATGTTCAATGACAACATTGTGTGCATTCAACCTTTTCTACTGCAGCATGTTAAGTTGTGATGTGTCAGTATTGTATGTTTGTAACTCTTTCTGTTTGAAATAATTTTGCCTTGTCAAAGCAGTTTTATATTTTGTCACTTCTTTGTAGTATACTTACCTCATGTCATGTTTTGTTCATACCATTTTATATTGTCCACTTTTCTTAGTGGTTTACTTACCTGCCATCTGTGTTGTTTTTGTTTGATTTGGTTAATTCTTAATTTTGTCTGGGCCTTTTTCTTTGTTTGAATGTGCTGTGGTTCTATGTTGGCAACAATATTGCCCTCTTAAAAAAGACATTCCTCTTTTGATCATTCAACTTACTTCAATCAAATACTTTCTTTTCTCTTAAATTCTTTTTCCAATTTCAACTTAATCCTTCATCCTTTTGTCATCCTGCATGTTTAATGATATTTTATTGCGTGCATTTCATGTTTTTGTTATCATTGTCATATTAAGGACTTACTACAATCACTAATGTCCCTGGGATCAACGTCTATCTCTGTGACTATTTCCATTGTTTGAGTTTAGCGTTGTTGTCAGTCTCACTAGTCGTCTTGCATTCCTCAGCCGCCCCGGTCTTCCTGACGGAGCTCCAGAGCCAGGACGTCCCCGACGGCTACCCGGTCAGCTTCGACTGCGTGGTGATCGGCAAGCCACCGCCCGCCGTGCGCTGGTTCAAGGACGGCAAGGTGCTGGAGGAGAACGACCACTACATGATCAATGAGGACCAGGAGGGCTGCCACCAGCTCATCATCACCACCGTGCTGCCCACCGACATGGGTGTCTACCGCTGCACGGCCGAGAACAGCAGTGGCATCGCCGCCACCAAGGCCGAGCTCAGGGTGGACCGTGAGTTGGAAGCACGCGTCACTAGCTCTCCGCACACAGGCACACCAAGAGACACGCTCTCTATCATATAACAATAATCATAATACATTTCATTTAAAAAGCCCTCCACATTATATAACAATTCTCAAAGCTCCTAAATGTTATGTAAAATATACTGTATATGCATATATTTTGTTGATAGCTATGTCCCAGAATAAAGCAGTTTTTAAGAACTGCGTTTTCTTCCTCTGCCCCCTCAGTGTCGTGCAGCTCTGATTACGACACCGCGGCCGACGCCACAGAAACCTCTTCCTACATCAGCGCCAAGGGCTACCAGTCCAGGTGAGGATGCGCAGGGCTCGCTATAGATCCGCAGGCATGCATCTTACCATGGAGCTCAGGCTTTGAATTCTGTTTCACTGAGGTTGGTGATCTGTGCGCAGGGAAACGGAGGCCTTTGAGTCCGTGGCTGAGGACGAGCAGCTGCCTCAGGTGGTGGACGAGCTCCATGACATCCATGTGAGCCCAGGCTCTCCTATCGCTAAGATGCAGCTCAGAATCAAAGGTCGGTCCACCTGATAATACTAACCATGTTCATATTGAACATCAGTAATATATCTGTTTATGAGGGAACTAAATTAAATTAGGAATATAAATTTTTTTTTCATATTTGATCAGCTATACTCTGTAAAAAAACTTATTAAGGTTTACATGATCTTACATCAAATACATTACCCCCTCCCTCAATTGTCTTTCTATCATAGGCTTTCCCAAGCCCAGGGTCTACTGGTTTAAGGACGGCCACCCTCTGCGGCCCTCGGGCAGGGTCCTGGTGCTGGCCGAGAGTGACATACATGGCCTGGAGGTCCTGGATGTGGTCAGGGAGGACACCGGAGAGTACTCTGCCTACATCACCAACGCTGCTGGCTCTGCATACTCCTCTGCCAGGCTGCTAGTTCTGGGTATGGCCACCTCAAACTTTTAACGAATCACCCTACAGCATTAGCTTTAAACTTTGCTGTAGGAAAAAAGTTTCTTCGTCTTGAGTGGTTTCACTCAGTCCAAAGAATAAAGATAAAACTACTAAGATCTGAGTAATACGTCTTAGGATCTGATTAATATTAGTACGAATAATCAGTCTTTTATTATCTCCATGCAGTTAACCGGTAACATATGGTCTGATAAATTACAGTAATGCAATGTACAACATAAAGAGGTGAGTTCTCGTAGTCTGACAAAGAATATCATCATCCTACTTACCTTTATACCTTTTTGGCTGTGCTACCTGTGCTTTCAAAAGTGCCTGGTCACTCATTATTACTTTGTTGTTAAAATTTTCTCGCATCCTTTGTATTTCCTTTTATCCCTGTAACCCCCTCAAGCTGAGCCTTACCTCTTGAGTGACCTATATTGTACCCACTGTGTATATTTCATTAGTGACCAGTTCCTCTTCACAGGCTATAACATAGTGCCCCTCCTGTCTGTGTCACTCCGATTGGTGTTTCTGGCCTCTTCTTCCTCCTTCCTTGTGATCCATGAGAACAAGTTGTTTTTTTCTTGTTAATTTGGTTCGAATTTTAACATGGATTATATTTCTTACTCCAACCAATTCTACAAAGGAATGTTACGATTAGTTTATGTACATGTTATACATCAACAAAAATTACGATTTGCCTTTTTCTTCAGGTCCAGGAGAGATATTCCCTGAAGAGAAGAAAGGTACATTCATCTAAATAACAACTTAATATTCCCTCTAAGGTCATGTATTCATTCAACTGACCACTATCTTTTATCATTGACTGTTTGGTTCAGCAGACCCAAAGGAGCCTCTGGTGCCCCCACGCTTCCTGGAGAGGTACAGCAACAGGAAGGTGAAGCATGGAGCCAGCATTACCCTATCTGTCAAAGTAGAAGGTATACTCTCTTCACTTCCTTTATTAGAGGTTGAACTGTTAAGGTGATTTCCTGCCATGCCTTTATGAATAGAAGTAGAAACATCTAGCTTGTGAAGCATTTCCTCTTCAGCTAATTAAATCCTTGTTCATTAGTTTTTACTTTTTACTTATTTATTCACGTTAATTGCCTTACCTGGATTTTATATGTTTGTTTACATTTATAGGTGTAATTTCTCTAACAGTTCATTGATGTAGTTACTCATTAATATGCTATAATTTAACCCATCCAGTGAGTAATCTATGAAGAGTTGTACATCCTGATTTCGATGCTCCACCATGTTAAATCTGTTTTGACCAAATGTCTGCTCCGTCCCCTCGCAGGCTCCCCCACCCCGCTGGTCAACTGGCTGAAGGAGGAGTCTGCAGAGGACGTGCTGTGGATCAAGCCCGACACCAAAGGCTACAAGGTGGCCAGCTCCGGGC
>JAVQIZ010057174.1:0-30866 GCA_036023535.2 Galaxias brevipinnis
GATACAGGAGTGTGAAGTCAAGGACAACAAGGCTAACAAACAGTTTCTACCCACAAGCCATCTGGCTTGTGAACGACTTTCTCATACACTGCCCCTTCCCATCAGTCTGATTGGCTGAACTCTGGCTAACACATACACACACCATTCATTACAAGATTATTTATGTCCACCTCCATATATATATGTACAAACACACACACTCATACACACATATGTGTGTGTATATATATATATATATGTACATAGTCTTTATTTTATTTTATTATTATTTTTATTCTTTTTCTTATTTTTATCTATTTTTTGTGTGTGAACGGAGGACTCGCAAAAATAAGAATTCAATTGTACAGTGTAACTGCCTGGTTAATGTGCAAATGACAATAAAGCTCTTGAATCTTGAATCTTGAATCTTGAATTTGAAATATGAATAACAGCAGACACATTCAAAAACAAGTTTCTTCCAACATATTTGAATGAAACAAAACTGCTGTAAAGTAAGCTACCTAAAGCTTAATCTGTATGCATGCAAACAAAGCACACCTCAAGTACACACACAAGCACAACACACAGTGACAGTTAACTTGAAATGCATTGTCTTTAAACCTGCTCTGTCTCTGTGTGCTGGTTAAACAGCTGCTGGAGCTGGCTTGAGGGGATAGTACATGCAGACAGTAGGCAATCTGGATGTGGTGGGGGTTTCTTAGCGGGAGGGCAGGTTCTGCAAGAGAAATCTGCTGGGGGTGGGGTCCCTGCATGAATAGGCAGCTGTATTCACGGTTAAAACCGCACATTTAATTCTACTTTTCTTGACGGAGCAGCTTATTATCCCCAAGACCAGTTCACTAAAGTTCACTAGGCAGTTTAACCCAAATGAAGGGCTCTACCAATTTTATTATTTTCAACTAAAATACCTATGATTAACATCTGACAGTAGTTTAATAAACAGAAACCCATTTCAGTGGATGTGTTTCTGAAAAAAATATGGTTTGCGTAGATGATATATAAACGTAAATATATATGTAGACAATTCAAATATTTTTCTGTATAAACTATGACATGTATTTCATAGGTGCCTCTGTTTTGTTTTATGTTGGTGTTTTTGTTACAGGGGTCCAGTTGAACCTTCCAAAAAAATACGCTGCTGTTTATAGAGTTAGCTGACATCTGGTGGTCAGAGATGTGGTAAAAAAGGGGGGAAAATCCATCTATCGATCTCTCCTTCCGCAAGTACAAGTTAGTTTCCTCCCCTTTTCTTTTGCACTATTTGACCTGTCTGCCCTCTTCTTTCTTTTCTTTTTTACCCCCACCTGTTCGTGTTCTCTTGTCCCTCCGGCTCCCTCTTTCATGTCCCATCTGCTATAGAAGCACCAGGAGGAGAGATGGGAGGCTTGGGACAGAGGGAAGGGAGTCAGAAATAAAGACAGGCAGCTCAATCCTTCAGTATTGTCTCAATTGTAGACATCCTCATGCCACCACATGTAAAAAAAAAAGCATTTTAACCACCATTTTTTTCGTCTGTTGATCAAACTAAATCATTTGATGCAATGTAATCACATTTGTTTGCTTGGTGATTGGCACATTTGTTAATTAATGGTTAATAGTATAGCTCTTTTTAGAAATGTATCAATTAAATTAGTTAATTTAACTGATACATTTCTAGCATTTAATCTGAATGCTTTGTGCTTTAAAACAAACAAAGAAACAGTTAATGGCACCCTCGTCAAAACATATTGCAGTATAGAATATAAATATAAGTTATAAGGAACAAGAGTCCAGCAACTCTGGAAAAATTATAATGTATTTGATAGTTTTAGTAGTATACTTTGGAGTTGAAAATATATGGATACCTTTTAGAAACAGACACGGATCCATCAAGAGCTCACGTATGTACATGTTCAGAATTTCAATAAGATCACTATCCACTATAACACACATCCCAGCCACATGCCACATGCAGCACAGCCCCTCCTCCTATTGTCCTAGAGCCAGACAGCAGGCTGGGGGTTGAAGTACTGGCTAAAGAAACCTGGCTCTTTCCCCAAGGGTCTTGGTCAGATTTGCACCAGTTCATTCTTGTTCTTTCCCCCTTGGGGACATAGCGATCAGAGTGAATCCGTTGTGAAGTATATAGGCAGATGCTGGTCATCGTAACGGGAGGGCCGGGGTGATGATGTGACTTCTTCTCTAAGGTTCCCATGGCCCTCGTGTCACTCCCCTAGAGGGCCTGCAGATGACACAGCAGAGAAGGGCTCAAGCTTTGTCCATCTGCTCTCTTACATATAGATATCCACCTCACATCCACCTCTATGTAGATGGCAACACAAAATACCAGGTAGAAAAAGGTGCTGAGATAATAATCAAAATATGAGGCTGTATAGAGTAATAAAATATAGATATTCGTTAAATTTAGTTTTTGCTATATTACCCAATAGTCAAAATACACATTATCCGACTTGTAAAAGGCTTGTTAGAAATTAATAAGGACTGAAAATGAGGGCTCAAATTAAAGGTATTGTTACCATTTTTCAGTAGGTCTAAGGTCAAACTGTTACAAGTCTCAGAGGAACGTTTGTTTTAAAATTGAATGCTGTAGCACATTACTTTTTACTAATTTAAGAAGGTGGTGATGTCCACTTTTAATTGTGGCTTACTTATTTTGCATTGACGTTTTGTAAATAAAATGTTCACAACTATAATAGGATGGCTTGGTGAAAATAGTGGATCTCATTCAGCTTACTACTGCACTTATAATTTTAATGTTTTGTTTGCATGCACTGACAGCAGTTGCTGCACATATAGAACGTTTGAAGGAATGCTTAAATAATCTCATTCTCATTTTAACTTGAGCCTTATTGTTGCTTCGTGATTTATTTTGTCCCTTTCGATAACTTTTGAAGAACTTTGGTTGAAAAAGAAGTGTGCCAAGATGATGTCTGAGGTCAGTGACGGCACGCGTCCATGACTCATTAGAATATCAATACAGCAATAACAGCAGTGGCCTTACCTCGTGGGTTTTATTTCACCCAACCCCCTCCAAAAAATGCTCTCTCTCTCCCTCTCTCTGTCTCTCTTTCTCTCTCTCTCTCTCTCTCACACACACACACACACATGCAAACACACACACACATGCGTCCATTAGTCATATCTGAAGAAGGAATATTCTGATAGGACGCATTGTCATTGTGTCAAATTGTGTTAAAGATGTTTGTTTTGGAATGTAACATCCCTTGCATCTATATTCCAGGAGGATGATAGCCTTGATTCCAGCAACATTTTCATAAAAATAAACGTATTACATGTAATTGCTTATAGCTGAAAATAAGTAACTTCCTTGATTTGCGCTTTTAGATTCTAGTCATGTACAAAGTTTAGCTTCTATATAGCTTGTTATAAAGTTCAGCTATGGACACTTCAGGAATCGTCAAAACACGAGGCCCAGAGCTAAACAGATGCTTGCAAATTGTGGTATATCCTAAAATCGATATCAAGGGGGGTTTGCACAGTTGGGAAGGAGAGCGGTTTGAGGAGACAATAGACGGTGTGGCGCACGGCGCGGCTGACCATGTGCCATAATTATCATACAGCTGTTCAAGTGAAGTTCCAACAAAGAAAGCTATACCAAACTCTTGTGTGACTACGTCTGCTGGAATACCTCCCCCACTTTATCCTCCAAACAAAGGACTTTTCAAGGCCCACAATGAAAGGGTCTTATCCGTAACCCGCCCACTTTTGTCAGCCTGCACGCGTCTGAGCAATTAAATTTTTTTTGGACTGAGGAAAGAATGGGCGGACCTTTCTATTATTTTCTATAAGCTACTTCCTTATGATCAATCCCCCCCCCCCATCATCAGGACATCAGTTTTTGTTTAATGTTTCAGTTTCAGTTATTTTTGCCCACCCTCATTCCTATCACAAAGTCACGTTTATCCACACAGACAATAAATCTTTTTTCATATCTTGACGTAAAGGCAATTCATCAATATAAGAAACCCTGGAAAATGAAGACCAAAATGCCTATGGCCTATAAAATTTACACCTGCACAAACTTTCACCGTAAACATATTTTAAATATGCAGGCTAAATATGGTCATGAATAGTTAGCCCTCATCGAAGCAATTCATACTTAGGCCTATGCTTTGGTGCAGTTGATGTCGTTTGTTATGCGCTTGGCAACATTCTATTTTTAACCCACTCCTCTCAGATTAACTCACGAAATAAATGTCCACGTTGGAGTCATTATAGGCCATTTCCTCCCTGTCTAGATTTTGATACTGATAGTCCCACATATAGTCACCTTGTCCCATCTGGGTCTTTCTTGGTCCCGCCTCCTGACGTATGGAGAGGCACACAAGCAATATAAAAGCCCTGGCTGAAGTGATGCCGTAGAATCAAACGTGCGGACCTGCCTCTTGGATTGGACAGACTTGTCACGCACATCCTTTCAGTTATGAATAGTGGGGTTTTAGGGTTAATGTAGCCTATTTTGAGTTCTCTTCTACCTAATAAGGGAGGTTCGAGATACGCAAACTTTATTGTTGTATTTTTTGGGTTCAACGAATGCATACACCTGCGGATTATTGTCACTCTTAAACCAAATACCTGGGAGAAATGGCATACCTGCAGATTAGTTGTTTTTTGACTTTAGCCCTCATTCAAGTGGTAAGGACACAAACATTCAGTTTTAGTCGAACAATTATACAATCAAATAATGAAATGTTTAAACTTTATGCGCTTCTTAACCTTACTACTGCTTTTTGTCACTGTAGGTGTTGTCATCTGGTGTGTTTGAGTTGAAAGTTCACTCATTCAACACTGCGAACCACATCTGCCGACGACACAGAGACTGCCATATTTTTTTCAGAATCTGCCTCAAACATTCGGAAGATGTCATCTCAGCAGAGCCACCTTGCACGTTTGGAACTGGACACACCAACGTCATCCGTGCCGATCACACCTCAATATCCAGTAGTTCTCCAATCCGAGTGCCGTTCCACTTCAAATGGCCGGTAAATAAAGCAAAATTCTCATAGGACGATGAATACTTGCACTGATGCCATGCTCATACAATGACATTCATGATGTAATCGATGTTTATTGTATAGTCTTACTTAATCGGGAAATTGCCGTTTTAGGGAACTTTTTCGTTGATCATCGAAGCTTGGAACGCTGAATCTCCAACAGAATACACCGGTAAATTGAGATTATCCATCAACCTTCTTTTAATTATCAACGTTTGTGAAATGTGCTATACAAATACATTTGTCGATCCTTGCCTTACTGCTCAATTCAAAGTATCTACTCAGGTAGGCTAATATATTATGCATTAATCAAGTGCAATTAAATTTTTACGACAGACAACCAAAACAACTTGGTCAGTCGTTTGGCAACCAGAAGAAGGTTGGCCATTGGCGAGGATTGGTCTCAAGACGTCCACTTCGGTGAACAAAGCGAGCTCCGGTACTCCTACCACGTCTTTTGTGATGAGTACTATTTTGGCGACAGCTGCTCAGACTACTGCAGGCCCCGTGACGACACATTAGGCCATTACACTTGTGATGAGGAAGGCAACCGAATCTGTCTGGAAGGCTGGCAAGGCAGCTACTGTTCAGAACGTGAGTATAGCCTCATTTATGATAGAATTGTATATCTCCATTAATAACAGTAATTCATAAGAATAGGAGAGAGAGGGGGGGGGGTAGCCTTATGCATGTGAGTATAAATGCTGTACAATATTCTTTATTCCTCTATGGCTGTTGTTACAGAATTAAAACAAACATCATACAAACCCAGATGTCTTTCTCTGTGAAGACTTCTGTAGTGTTTTCCCCTAACTCAATAAAGCTTGGGGTGTTCAGTCTTTCTTTTGTTTCCCATAACAATAGTAGAAGGGGCTGTGACTCAAGTTGAAGAGACACATGTTGTGTGTGGGTGGGTGAGGGTGGGTGTGTGTGTGTGCGTGTGTGTGCGTGTGTGGGTGATTGAGGAGAGAAAAGAAAGGCTTTGCATTTGTCAAGAACTGCTGTGGGCTCACCAGCTGCTTGGCTTAATACTTTACAAACAGTGAAGTCTGAGACGGGGTCTGGGTCAGATGGGGTGCTGCGCGTGTGTGTGATGTATGAGAGGGCGTTTCCATTGTAATCACACACCCTCCCCTCCATCCCTTCTCTAGCCATCTGCTCGGCGGACTGCAGCGAGAGGCATGGCTACTGTGAGGCCCCTGGGGACTGCAAGTGTCGTATGGGCTGGCAGGGCCCCTCCTGCAGCGAGTGTGTGCGCTACCCTGGCTGTCTCCATGGCACCTGCAGTCAGCCGTGGCAGTGCAATTGTCAGGAGGGCTGGGGAGGCCTCTTCTGCAACCAAGACCTTAACTACTGTACTAACCACCGGCCTTGCGCCAACGGAGCCACATGCACCAACACAGGCCAGGGCAGCTACACCTGCACTTGCCGGCCGGGCTATGGAGGCACCAACTGTGAGCTGGAGACCAACGAGTGTGATAGCAACCCCTGCAAGAATGGTGGCAGTTGCAATGTATGCATCAAAATATAATTTTAGGCTTTTTATATAAATACATATTTTTTGGGACAGAACAAAAAAAATGCACTTGTCTGTGAACAGCAGTGAAGAATTTATCCTAACTATTATTCTGTGCGTGTCTGTAGGACCTGGAGAATGACTACTCGTGCACCTGCCCTCAGGGCTTCTACGGAAAGAACTGTGAGATCATTGCCATGACCTGCGCTGACGGGCCCTGCTTCAATGGTGGTACCTGTGTAGAGACGTCGACTGGAGGCTATACCTGTGGCTGCCCACCCAGCTACACCGGCTCCAACTGTGAGAAGAAACTGGACCGCTGCAGCAACAGCCCATGTCTGAATTGTGAGTCAGTTAAGGACAGCTTTCGTGTAGATTCTAGACCGGTGACATCTAGTGTAAATAGTCACCGGCCCGTTCCATTGGGAAGGGAATCTTTTAAAAATATTTTAAAACTCTCAGATTCTTGAAGAAATAACCATATTCAATGTAATCCTTCACACTCTTTTCTTATTCCTAGCAGCGGATCGGCAAGATATTAATTGGATTGATTTGTTTTCTCTTCCCTGTAGCTGGAGAATGTCTGGACCTGGGTCAGAGTGTGCTGTGCCGCTGTCGCTCTGGCTTCAGTGGGGCCAACTGTCAGATGAACATCGATGACTGCGCCTTGGGCCCCTGCCAAAATGCTGGCACCTGCCAGGACGGGGTGGACACCTACACCTGCTCCTGCACCCTGGGTTACACAGGAAAGAACTGCAGCGTGCGCTCAGATGCCTGTGGCCTTCATCCCTGCCAGAATGGCGGTACCTGCTTCACCCACTTCTCAGGGCCTGTGTGCCAGTGCCCACTCGGCTTCATGGGCCCCAGCTGTGAGTTCACCCTCCAGCCCAGCTTGAAGCCCGCGCCACGCCAGACTGCGCGCCCCTCGTCTGCCACCCTCACCGCCTCATGCATTCTGACCCTCTTGGCGCTGGCCCTGGCAGTTGGCATCGTTGTGCTGCGGAGGAGGCGTCTGCGGGGCCGGAAGCAGCTCAGGGAAACTGCTGTCTACAACGATCTGGAGACAGTCAGCCACCAGGGGACGGTTTTTCCCAGTGAGAGAGAGGCCTTCCTGGGTCCCAGTGGCCTTTTTAAGATTAGCAACAGTGAAGCTCGTCTCAGTCTCTCCCTGACCCCAGAGGATAGGTCTGGGTACAGACACAGTCCTGTGGTTAGTAGCCTGGGTAGAGGAGGAGAGCGCCACTCCCTCTCACCTGGACAAGACTACCCATGGCGGGGGGAGGTCGGCCTGGGATCTGGGGTGGGACTCAGATAAGTATCCTCTGACCTCATAAAGAAGAGGGTAGGGACAGCCAAACACCTTGGTAAGAGGAAGGTATAGGAATGAAAGCACTTCTATTTTCTCTATCTTGATTCTTTTCTGAATGAAAAAAAGAGAGTGAAAACATTTTGAATATTAGACCACTCTGGGAAATAAAGTACTTTTGTGTTACAAAAATGAAAAAACTCATAAGGTTTTGAAATGAGCTCGAGTTATTGATGTGAATTACAAATAATACATTTGAATTTATTTGTAAGTAATTTCTTTATGGAAATATTCTCTAGAAAAAAGTCATCCAAGTCAAATAACCCAAAGAGACGACCAGTGATAAACATATAAACTTTTCATTGGACCTACAACACATACCAAATAACAGATATTCATAATGCTTGGTTTACCTTTGGAAGAGAAGGCCATATGGAACATGTTTTATAATTCTTCAACAGAATTAATGTTAATGTTAATGAATAAGTTTTAAATTGACATTTTTCACTCTTGATTGTTATATAAAACATGTTTAAACATACAGAAATGTATTTCTATTTTCCTCCTCAATCTTCCTTTAACCATTTATTCCTTTTTGTGTGTACCATCATTTATTCTTTATATTATTTATTTATTTAAATTGATTTATTTCGCCTTTAAAGTCAAACTCAGAGCTATATTTATATGATAAATAAAGACCTCTAGGCCCAACTTGAGATCCTGGATCTTTGTATTTTCTGTGTATTTGAAAACCCTGGGATGTTACACGGAACTGGATTTCTTTTGTCCTTAATTTTATGTTCATGCCAAAGTTTATGTTGCGTATGTGTTTCCATCCTTATTTAATTTCATAACTGTTTAATCAGTGTCTGATGTTATCAGTGTGTATGTTGATTGTAATAAAAGTCAAAAGTCGTCATAGGTTGTGAACTAATTACATTTGCATACATGCCTAACAATTGGCCTAATTAACTCAATAGGCGGCCCCACTATGGAATTTTGCCCACGCAGCTTCGCCGATTGGGTATAAGTTTATTCGAGGGGTCAAACTGTATGCACAGCCTCTATAGAGTACAATTATTAGTTATGGGACCCATGATTGTTGGATTCTTCGGTTTAATCACGTTCGTCAATCAATTTGAGCTTCTCTTCAACGTTATATATCTTCATGCCATTGTCCACAAGGTGGTGTTCAACTAGAACCGAATACGCAGCTTCCATTGCGCGAACCTAAACTTTCGAGCGCTAACCACGCAATCGGCAACCCAACTCTGCATTTCTCTGGAAAACCAGTGCAATGGCAGCTGAACAGATGGAAAAGATACACGAAGCTGAAGTTTGTCAGACATCTGATTTAGAAATGTATCCGGAACACGGAGCCAATCATCTAAAGAGACAGGCTCGGGTGACCGTGAAATATAACAGGAAAGAGCTGCAAAAGCGGCTAGATGTGGAGAAATGGATTGATGACTCTTTGGATCAGCTGTACTTTGGCAAGGTGAGTTCCTTTCAAGCATATCTGGTCAAAACTGGAAGTGAAACTATCATTGTATAGCAAAAAGCCTGTGTTTTCGCTCCCCTTGTTAACTCATTATAGTTCCCTCTCGCTGAATGTATTTTGGACCTGTTATAAAAATTTGCCATTTCATATTAGTATTTTCGTTAAATAAATACATGCGCAATACAAGTTGAGAGGCCCTTTTTGCAGTGTGAAAATTAAGGGCATCAAGTCTGACCAAAAACTGAGCCAATGCCTAATTAAAGATTCGCCAGGTTGTATAAGATAGAGATAACATATGAGCACTACATTCCGATATTAAAGTCCTTATATATAAGCAACAAAAGTATTGAAAACATGCAGGACATCTTCAGACATTTGGGGACCGGATGTTTGCAATACATTTGTATGTAAGCGGCATTATTCTATGAGTTGTATACTTAGTGATATCAGGAGTCAGGGGAGAGCAGCCATAAAAGGTTGAGCAAGCTCTGCAGATTCGTTATAAATCAGTGCCTCCTTTTATGAGGCTACAGCTGGGTTGAGATGCCTCCTTAAATGGATAGTGTTTAGGGCTAGGATGAGAAACAGGAAGGGGTGTGGAAGTCTCAGGAGGGGTTAAATACTCTACTGATGGCTCTTCTTTGACTTTACTGATAAGGTTTAATGGCTCTTGTGGTGCTTAAGCTTTTACAAATATTGGTACAATATTGAATATACCATGGAGTGCTATTAGGTTCCCTCAAATTAGCGGAAATATGCTTTGAAATGACGAATTGTAGATCCAAAAACTAGATAAGATGATTAACAAATGATTATTCGTTATTCGTTTAGGCACATTTTATAAATTAAAAACCGACCCAGACAATAAAAGCAATCACTAATCAATGCTCAGCTATTATTCTTGCTGTGTAGGGGCTTGGCTGCACAGCCACCAGCTAACCATTGCTCTCAATTGACATGCACAAGGGACCTTTGTTCAGCCACTATAACGGTCTTGCAAAAAAAGATAGTGAATGGTGTAATTATTCAACTTTCACCATGAAGACCATAGAACAACGCTGTAGGTGGGGTCAATCTATGTGAACATTTGTCCCGGTCTCCCCCTGAATTGTTTGTGTGCATGTTACACAGGAGGACGGCATACCGGAGGTAAACATTGATGACCTGATTGACCTGCCCACTGATGAGGAGAGGGTCAAAAAGTTACAGGTAAGTCCAAGCTGCCAATTGTCAATGTATCTTACTGGATAACTGCAACTCAGTATTCTTGGTTCACTTTGCGCTATTTACTGCAGTGTCTTGATCTTAATTTTATATCCATTTTCCGAAAAAAAGGAGCTGTTGGAGAAGTGCAGTAACAATACAGAGGTATGTTATGTTATGAGTTGAACTTGTGATGTTCATGTTTACTAACTTTATTTGTGTTTACTGGTATCTTGGTAACAACAGTATGTACACACAAACATCCTGCATTGCTATTTGAATAGAGACAGTTGTGTCTGACACATCCTACCACAGTCACTCCACATGCTTTCACAATTGCTATTTGTACTCTTTCTTTCTCTTTTCTTCCTCAGTCTCTCTTTGTCTTTCTGTCTGTAAATATTTCCCTCACTCCCTCTCCAATCTCCCTCTCCACTGCGAAACAATGGGTCTCCTTTGATGAAGGCTTAGGCCTAACAGAAGCTGGTCCAACCTACAGACAGGGACGGGATAACTGAGTGCTCTTTTAGGGCACTTTGTCCCACTGTTTCTCATGCCAGTTAAAAAACGGTAGAGGATTGGACAACACCGCATATGGTGGGGATTGCCCATGTTCTCGAAGTCTTATTACCACCATTTTTCATTTCTTAAGTGCTTCCGTTATCATTATCCAATTATTTAAAAAATACAAATTTGTACAAGTCTTGCAGACATGCAGAAATAGTCCTTTGAGATTCAACAAGTCAAGCGTATAGGCTACTATGGACGATATCCATGTCACACATGACTCTAGTGTCAATATAGACCCCTGATAATAGGGAAACTGTATTTAAATATAAACATATGTTTGGCTTTTTGTAGAGAAGATCTATAGGTAGTCGAACAGTGGCTGTCTCTTACCTGTCGTGAAATGTGTCAGGCTTTACTTCAATTCTACTACTACTACTACTAATAATAATAATAATTAATTGCTTTTGATATTGATATTGCATCCACCTTTTAAGGGTGTGTTTTTTCCCCCAGGAATTTATTGTGGAATTGGTTGGCAAGCTGAACGGTCTCCATAAGCAGGAGGAGCTGCAAAGCGAGGGCATTGAACACCCTGTCATCAACACTCACGCCCAACATCGCCACGAGCCCTACCACTTCAACAACCCGCAGAGCATGCGTAGCCACAACCAAACTCTCTGACCTGGCTACCCTTTCCTCATACACACACACACACACACACACACGGTCACATTGATACCCACAGTGTGTAGGCTGTAACGGTGATTGCAACTTAGACAGAAGACAACGGTCAATATTTAAACAGCGAAATGGATTTAAACCATTTTCAGACCAAGATCCGAGGCAAAGCTTAGGTGAGGGAGGCAATGACAAAGCCGAGGCATCACAGTAACCTACTATAACACTGTCCTACAAATTAGTTCATAAAGAGTGCAATCATGTTATTACATTTTGGAACATTATTATATGGGCCTATTTGGTAATTAAACTCAATTGCATAGTTTTTTTTGTTGGTGGATTTTAACACTGTTTAGATGTACTTAAGTTTAATAAGTGTACCTCTATCAAACATTGTGTGATATTGTATCTGATTCATTGTAATGAATTTTAACATACTTAGGTTAATAGTGTTTATTAAAGAATTGTTAAGCCAATAATCCGGTCTCCTGTCTTTGCACGATTTAAAAGCCATGGAAAAAAATACTGATACTCCAATAGCTCACTAACTCATTGGATAAATAAAATAGATTTACTTACATAATGTTAATTTTTATGTCTTTTACATGTCAATATTTTATTACAATATAGTCTTCATCTACAACCTTCAAAGTTCTTAAGTGTCATGGATAAGCAAGTTAAAGCAAGAATGACCGGTGACATGCCAGAGAGTGTAGGCATGCAGGTGTATACATTTGGACAGCTATTGACTTGTACTGTCAGACACTAGAGGGCACAGGAGGACAGTTCTTTACGTATTTTATGGCTCTCAAGTGTAAACATTTCTACATTGCCAATTTTAATAAGAACTCATGACCAGCTTCTTTTTGTCTCAAAATAAAACTAAGAACTCGGTAAAGCTTTTATTTATAGGATCTAAACGCACAACCAATGAAACTTAAAATCTGAAACACAAAGTAAATGATAGGATTCATCCTTTGTTTTTGGTAGATAAGGGGTGAAGGTACGGTGTTTGTTTTATTATTACTGTGCTTTTTTAGTGATCAGTCATGCAACAAAAATGCATGTTATACCAATAAAAGTATGAGACACTGCAGAGGAATGTGCTGTAAAACGTCTTTTGTGCAATTAGTGTAATTGAAGGGGTCCCCATGGAGGTGTAGGAGAGGGGATGGCCATTTCCTCAGGAAAAAGCATCACCTTCTACTACAATACAGCCCAGTCAGGAAGCTGGGTGACCAGAGTGCTCTCCTGAGCCAAGGAAGAGGCACAGGCACACTTTACTTTATCACACTCAAACATACACACGCAAATCTTGCTACCTATACATCCACAGCCACATGGGGATGACACTGCATTGAAAACTGCACCAACTACATTAGGTAAGGTAAACCAACTCTTAAGATATTCATGTTCTCACTTTGCCACTGAGGTTTTCCAACTCAGTGAGAGTATTTTAACATATGTTTGTTTATTTATTTTTTTTGTTATTTCATAGGTTCGCATAGCAACATTTCTTCTATAGTGTTTAAATTAACAATGTCTACTTTCTAAAATTATACAGCCTTGGTGGTATTTGCGATGTTATTTTTAATAGCCTGCATTATTTACTGACAACAATAATGATTGTTTTGTCACATTAGAAAAGTGTATGCTTTATATGACTCGTAGAGAAAGTACAGCTAAGAATCTTTAGGAAGCCCTTTTTGATAGACCCCAGGGGAGATTTTAGAAGTTATTGTGTGCTTTCAAAATCACCTTTTTCAAGATTCCTATTGACACATTTAGTTATTTGTAATATCCTTACAGTGCCTTAAATACAGTTAATTGTTTCAATTAATACAATGCCATTCAATATAATAATTGCTTGGACCTTGACAATCCTAACTAACCCTGTGGAATTTAAATCAATTCAAGGTCAAATGACACACTATAAAATGCTTTAACATATTTTACAGTAGATTTGTCATGCAGCTAATCATTTTTGAAAGGCTCAATAATGGTTCAATCACAGGAGCTCTTAAAATTCACTAATGGTCTTTTAAATTCTTGATTATTAGGACAGAACAAAGGTCTATTTCCAAACTCAATTCCCTAATTTTGTGCTGTCTCTGTTCTCATAGCTTAATTAATGCAACATTAGTTAAAATGTTCATGCTGTAATCATGATATATAGCAGGACAGATATTGTCTCTTTGGGTGGACACAAACGAAATTTGCCGAGTTGATATAGATGGGGACCATTTTAGAAGATATATACTCAAGCTTCTACTGCTTTAGGCGTTTGTCAAAGTAATATGAGTCTGCCTCTACTGATTGTCAACCAATACAATTTAATTGAAGCAAAAAATGATTTCATTCTAAGCAGTCATGTTTAATGTGAATTTTGGACACATACATGTTGATATAAAAACATAAACAACAATATCAAAACATAAGAAATGCTAAAGAAAATACATTTTATTTCCTATTTTATTTTGCATTTTCTGTTACCAAACAGAATTAAAGTAGATCTTGTAATCCAGTATTCATAATTATTTTAGATTGTCAATCACGACATCAAAATCATCAACATTCCATGTTACACAGGTGTGTTATTGTAAATGATCTTTTAGTTTACCAATCCTAAATTACAGGTTAACAGGCTAACGGGAAATTTTAATCACTCAAAAGGCAGGAAAGGTTGCAATGTGTTGCTCAAAGAAACTTTGATCGGGTAGGCACTGTCGATACTGAAGTTCAAACAATAGCTGACGCTCGGTTGGACACTCAAACCTGTAGGCCACCCATGATTCAGGAAGGGGTTAATCGGCAGTACATGTATGTTATTTATTACATTTCTAAATAAAAAAAAAGCCTGGATAAAGATTTTAACTAGATATATCCACCATTTTGTGTATCACAGTGTTTCTTCAGCTGTAAAAAAAGACATGTAAATTTGGAAATTATGATAAAAATTATGGAATGACAGCTCTGTAATGCTGTATACCGGCATACAGTAACCTAAAGGAAATAATCTGTTAGGCTTCTGAGCATATGGAGCTTGCAAGTTAATGCAAGTTGGTGATAGGATCTAGTTAGTTTGTCAATAAACCTCAAAGAATAAACAAACACTGTGATACTGTCGAACTTACTGTTTTAATAAAAATAAAATCATTAATAGTATAACTGAAATCTAACCAAATCAAATAACATCTATATGTATTGCAATCTTTTTACAGCCCTCCAACTAAATTATGGCATATTTACAAACACTCTAATGCTAATCAGACTGTCCGCTGCCTTTCAGTCTTTGAACTTTAGTGCCAGAATGCCTCTCCTGAAGAACCTTCCAGGGAGATCAAAGAGCTGCCATGAGTTCCCCAGAGTGACGGGGGAGCTTATCCTACCAAGGATCGACTGGGACCTAAAGGACCTGAACCCCTTTGAGGAGGAGATGAACGAGGGTGACATGGGCCTCATAATGGGAGAGGGGGTGGATCTCCAGCAGAGGACCTCGCGCGAAGGAGAAGAGGAAGAAAATGAGGTGAACGCAGAAAGGCACGGAGTGGGCCATCTTAAAGGAAAGCCACTTAAGGGGACCCTGGAGCGGATCTGTGGCGTGTCACCCCTCAAGACCCTTGGGAAGTTGGGGAAGGGGCTCCGCATATCAGGACGCAATGTATGGGGCACCAGTCCTTCCTTACGCAGCCCAACAGATCCCCACGGACCGCCACCGGAGAAGGAAAAAAGGAAGGGGTTTCGTAGGAGCTCTGAAGAGATCATGACCCTGCTTCGGTAAGGGGGGGCAGGGGAAAGGATGTTGGTTACTATGTCTAAGATACTATGTCAGTGTTTTATAAGAATTGTAGTAAATGGCAGGTATGCAAATTGTTATAGTAAATTATCTGCAAAGCTAGTCACACCATCTGCAAGCATTGGCGTAATAGCGGAAATGATTGCAGCATATGGTATGACTATTTCTTAAAGGGTTATATAATATGGCATAGGGGTCCATTTACAAACGGAACACCTTTTGTTTTGAAATGTGTGCCTGTTGTGTACTTGTGAGTGCCTCAGTGAATGGGACTATTTATAACCGAGAGTCCATTCTTAACACTGCTCCATTTAACAAGTAAGGGTATCAAACATTCCATTCAAAGGAGCTGCATACTAGTGTGAACGCCTCCAAGCCTCATTCTTGTCGAGCTGCTGGTGGTTGGAGCCACTAAGGGTGGCTGGAACTTAATGACATATCCAGCTAATCTCTGGATAAGAATGCCGTGGTTACTTTTTAGCTTTACAGGTCGGCGCAAGGAAGTGCGCCGGGAGAGCCTGCCCTGTGGAGACCTGAGCCTAAGCAGCGAGACCGAGTCTCGTAGACGACCTTCCTTCCTCAGGATGGTGAGCCTGGGCAAGTTAAAGAGCGAGTCCATGTCGGACCGCAGTTCCCAGGAGGCAGAGGATGATATAGTGGAGGAGGAGCCAGTACCCAAACCTAGAGAACCCCTTTCAGGTATGAATGAAATTGAACCATTTTGAATCAACTAAATGTATCTCTGTGGCATCAACAGCATTTTCTGAGTATTCATTTCTACATCGATGTGGTGTTGATCACTGTAATACATAAAGAGTGCATTGCAACTTCCTAGACAGCTCCTGCAGTAGTTTCTCTCCAACCCTAGGTCTTATTGAGAGGTTATGAGATGTCCCCAGGTCAATGAGTCACTGGCTGAATCCCATATGGAATGCTATGGAACACTGTACAAGCGCGTCGAGTAGCCTGATCGCCAAGTGCGTCTCTAGCGATCTTGCGATATTGAACCACTGGACACCTTATGAACCTTCAATATCTAGTGGGCAAGGGATGCCTAATTTGCAACACTATTGTATGTAGCTTGTGTGTTAGCTAGCTGGCTTAAGGCCAATGTATGTCTGTCGACGTCCGTCCACAGTCGGTTTCTCTTCAAACAGTTTTGGGTTTGCGGCGGGAACTAAAATGTAGTTCTAGTAATATATCTTTAAGCTGACAAAGCATTAACACATGCAACCATCAGTTCTCTCCTTACTGGCCGATACACACGTGCAAAAGTAGCCTTCATTTGCAATTTTTAGCGAGGCAAACCTTCTCACTGCTTAGCGCTCTGCCTCGCTCGCTCTTAATGACAATGCCGATCTTACCTGCAGTGGACATCGCTATTGAAGGTTGTCATATAGCACTTGTCAATTAAGTGCGCAACGAAGTAGTGATTGGAAACTTTGCAACTAAACAAATTACCCCAATCTCTTAGACCAAAAGGGTTGATTGAGGTAGTCTCTTATTTGAAATTCCCCAGGTTTTAATGAGCACCCGTCTCTGGGGGCAGGACGTTTCCCCATTTCCTCTTAGTGCAGATACCTCGCACTGTCTACGGGTCCTGTCAATCAACAGTTTATCCATACTTAAATGTCATTAGCAAAAAAGTAATAGTGCATTCAAGTGTAATGAACAGGAGTGTATATCAGATTTATCTTTTTTAATTGCCATAACTGTGTTAATCATCAAGCAGTGCAAATATGGTGTAGTGTGGCTCTAGAGGCCTCCAATAGTTTACTCTTTTTGACTGTTGCATTGTTTTCTATGTTCCACTATTGGTGGTATGTTTCAGACTGTATGGATAGCTGACAATATGTATTCCCTCTCTGTCCCTTAGTACTAGAGATTCTACAGCTAGTCAACCACCGTGACCTCCTCTTGGCCGACACACATATCCAAGAGCTGGAGCGAGAGTGTGAGTTGCTCTCCCTACTACCCCCCCCACCAAACCCCACCCTAACCCCTACCTGCAGCCCCAGCATCCCCTTTGGTATGAGTCCTCTTCCTCTTGATGACACGTCTAGCCCCAATGCCTCACTGGACTCCGGTCGGCGAAAAGCCAAAGATGTGGAGCTTCTGTACGAGGCACTGCAGACAGAGATGTGGGATGTGGTGCGGGAGTCCCTGCGTCAGCCCAGTGCTGGACCAAACCTGGGCCTGGTCGTGCTTGTGATCCAGCAGGAGGAGCAGGCAGATGCTGCCTGGGCTCTGAGAGGGGAGACACAGCCCCAGGCGGAGAGCCCCCAGCCCCATGGCTGGTCCAGCCAGAGGCCGCGGCAGCTAAAGCTGAAGTGGAGAAATGCGGTGGGAGAGGCCGCGGATTGGAGCCTACCCCAGCAGGTTGACACCCAGGCCGGCCAGCTGGCCTCCTACCTGGAGCGTCTGCGGGGACGCATGGTGGATGACCTGGATGCTGCGCGGAGGAATGTGGTGTCCATCTACCCTGAGGAGTTTGCTGCGTTCCAGGTGTATCTGCAGAGCTACCACCGGGCTGTGGCCAGGCGTCTGCGCACCATTACTGGCTGCCCAATACAGATCACTGATGTCTATTCACTGCTGGACTGGTTCTACAACATCTACAACAGGTCAGTCTCTGAAGATAGAGCAAGTCTTACCAAATATAAACTAAGACAAACAGTAAAAAACAGTGTTAAAAAATTATAATTGTAGAGCCACAACACTACAATTAAAATATCAATAAACCACATTATATAGGCCTAATATATTTGAATTATTGCTTTGATTTTCTAAAAGGGATGTCCTTGGCACTATTGGAGCCTCCACACCCATAAATTATGCTACACTTGAGCCCCTACTGCCACAAGACACAGTGGATAGACTGGAGCAAGACTGCCTCACTGTTGTTTGGGTAAAAAAAACTCACCTCAAACCATTAAGAAAATGTCTTTATTGTTTTAGCATCTCCCTGCTGTTATGGTTATACCAATAGACCATCATCAATACATGTTCAGCAGTATACAAGACTCGCTCAACTTTGATTAAACTCCTTTATCATTGTCTCTTATAGGACAAGGTAACTACTGAGCTGACTCAGATCTTGGATGAGGAAGAGGGGCGATGGGCCCAGAGTCTACATGTAGAGGAGTACCAGTCTCCCCTGGCCCGCTCTGTCATCCAGGTGTGCCACAATTCTGTCTCTCTCTCTCACACACACACACACACAAACACACACACACACACACACACACACACATACCAATTTCTCTGTTTATACGTATTATATTAACTTTATTATGTTGGGCTGACAAAGCGCTTAAATTCCCCTTGGCCTAATACATGTGGATTGGGTACTGTATTTCAGAGACTGAAAGTAGATTTGGACAGGTCTACAGCAGTGAGCCAGTTTTTAGGGGCCCGCGTGGCTCGCTGTAGCCTCGATGGACTTGCTGACTTCCTGTACAGGTCAGTGGGAATTTTCACAATGTCAAGATCAGTTTGTATTGTTCTACTAAGGCTATAGTCCATGCATTTCATAAGCTGTTTTATACAGTTTCCAGAGAAAGGTGGAGATGTTCTACGAGACTCAGGCTGAGTTTGGAGACCGAGGAGATGGATACGTTGCCAGGACCATAGCCCTGGTCAACTGCTGCCCTCCTCTCAGGTAGGCAAAATGTCTCAAGTGGAACAACTTGTATGATTGGTCCTAACACTAACAGTACAGTTTAGACACACTGAATGCGGTCAGAATAGATTTTCATCGCTCTCTCTCTCTCTCTCTCTCTCTCTCTGTGTGTGTGTGTGTGTGTGTGTGTGTGTGTGTGTGTGTCTGTGCAGATCATTTTTGCAGCGCTGCAGGCAGTGTGACCCACAGGGTAGTGAGGAGTCAGGACAGAGAGCCAACTCCTCCCTGGATAGGATCGTTAACCAATCAGTGAGGGTCCTGACTGACAGACTATTTGAGCACATAAGGGTGAGCTTATACTTGTAATTTTTTTATTTTTTGTCCTTACCTCATTGGGTAATTTTGGTTATTGCAATCAACTATATGTTTTATTACTGCTCCAGCCTTTCTTTGACAAACTGGTTAAGAGAAAATGGCTGAACAACACAGACGCCTTTGAGTCAATTGAAGCCAGTATCAAACAACACTTTAAGAAGTTCAGACGAATGGACTGCCCGCCTTATCAGGTACACTATAACAGGCACAGTGTTTGATAGCATATATTTTAAAACGTTTATTTATTTTTTTGCTTAGTCTCTCTGAGAATCTGTAAGTTATAGATCAGTTTCATTAATGTGCAGACGCTGGTGGGTGAGGTTCACCGACGGGTGATGGTGGAGTACGTACGGGCCATCATGCGAGGGAGGATCATTTGCACATCCCTAAAGATGAGGAAGAGGATGGCTTTCCGCCTGCAGGATGAAGCCAAGCAGCTCAAAGGACTCTTCAAAGACCTGGTCAGTCTAACTTTCCTTAATGGACTACTTAGTAGTCAAATATGCAGATGTCTCAACACTATAAACTCCTCAGCTGGGTAGCACATAAAATAGTTTTGTCCTAGTGCGCCGTCCTTTTACGATTTGGATCGATATGGGTGAATTTACGATTTCAACCTCTTAATTGCACTCATTAGTAAACTTACTTATGACCTAACTTTGCTTAGTCTACTCAAACCTTTCCTAAAACTTTCCTAGAGATTGTGTTTCCTCAATGACCTTGCACTGTAAACGGCCCTTACCGAAATATTCCCTTAGTAGAACAGAACAAAGGAACCGGTCTAAAGAATGTAAGCCTGTCTGTTATGTATGGAAGTTGGCCCTGAAGGTCGCCAGGCCAGGAATGACTCAGACACTGTTGATACGGTGCAGAAGGCTGAAGAATGGTTGCCGTCAGCGAGATTGAGATAGATGAGTTGGTCCTGCGTTAGTGCAAGTTGGAGGGGAAAGAGAGCCATTGGAACTTGGTGTGCCAGTGTGGCATTTGCCCCTGCCCTCACCCAGTGTGCCAGTTAAAACAAACGTCCGTCACCTCGGCTGACAACAGGAAGCCTCTGTGTTCGGACGAAACTTCCTGTTCCTGTCAGCTGGCTAGCTTTGATGTGACTTTGGGACTGCCTTGATGGTCCTTTCTACCAAGGAGCGGGATAAGGTGTCAGTGGAAAACTGGGGAAGGATGAATTTCTAATAGGCATCTGCAAAAGAGGATATTTTCAGGGAATGTAGAGGGAAGACCACTGTGATGTTTGTTTTTTATGAGAACACCCATTTCAGTAAGGGCAGTGTACAGTGCAAGGTCAGGGCCGTTTACAGTGCAAGTGAGGAAAAAACTGTTTAAAAAAACATATGCTGAACAAAACTGATTTACAACATTTATTTTATTATGCAATTTTTGTAGTTTATTTCTAAGCAATGTTTTATTATATTGCTTGAGTTCACTTAAGATTTATTTAAATGTCAAAGGTTTGTGATGGTGGGCCTGTTACATTTTAGTGAGGGGCAACCTCTAAAAGTTGTTTTAATCCTCAGAAGTTACAGTGGCCCTCTTCTTGATGTAGAATAATTGCATGTTTACCTGATACAACACAGAATGAATGGCTGTATTACTTTAATACCTAAAAAGTTGTCCAGGTTCTTGTGCAGCAATTTTACTCTTAAAACATCACCAATAGCATAAAATCTTTTGAGAATAGAATACAAATCTGAACATTTCAAGAGAAAATAATCTTTTAAGGATTTAGGTATTTGACTTCTCCTAAACACCTAATACTTAAATATAAAAAAAATGTTGGTAATAGTGCAGCACTATTAAACACTATGATTATTCAAATAACAAATAGTTTAATATTTGCAAATGATATAACACAGTGTCAAAGTATGTTCCTTTATCTTGATTAATATCCATAGAAATAAACTGCAAATGTCACAGAGATCATGATCAAGCCAACAAAAAGCCTTAATGATGACAATAAGTGATTGAGCGATAACTAAAAAAGATTTTGGGTTGCAGATTTAGATCATAATTATTTGTGATTACCAGTTATTGACCTGAAAGCCGTTCACAAGGTGCTAAAAGTTTCTAATAACTGTCACAAAAATTAAATCAGTTAAAAAAAATCTAAATATTTTGTGTTACTTGCTCACTCATAAACTTGTATGATGATAATACTGGTCCATGGGTAATCATAGTCTCCCTTTTGGTCTATTTAAGGAATCTGGTTCCTCCTGGTTGGACAGCGTGATCTCTCACCTGGCTGACATCATTCTCCTGGAGGACACCCCATCCATTCAGATGGAGGTGGCAGTCCTTGTCAAAGAGTTTCCAGATATACGGTAAGCCCTTTTAATTTTGTGAAAACGTTGGTGTGAGTAATTTGCTCCTCAATCAATGATGTGTCAGTCCTTGTAACAGAAAAGAGATTTCCAGGACTGTATCCTCAGAGGACCTATAAAAAGTTCATCTTACTGCTGCACATCCAAAAAGCTGTTGTTTTTGGCTCTAAGCCTAGAGTAGGGTTCGGGTCTTTTTGTTGACACAATCGGTCAAAACAAGGAAAAGCGAAGCGGAAACATATCTACATTAACTATTTTTGGAAAGTAGCTGGGACCTGTTTTGAGAGTGGCAGAGAGGCGAGGGTCTCGAGGGGAGTCCCAGGCCCCTGGCTGTTTGTGTGCTCCTTGGGGTCAGCAATGGCTGGCAACTGACGCATGTGACGCATGACCTATGGCACGGCAGACAGGAAGCTGCTGCGGAGTACTTCCTGTTCCTGCCACCCTGCGGGAGACAGTCTGGTGCCACGCTCACAATCAAAGTGTGTGTGGGTGTGCTGGAAGTGGAGTGGGGGGGATGTCTTAAGCGTGGTGGTGGCTTTCCCTTAACACATGGTGACTCACTTAGGCGCAAGCACAATCTTTTGTTTTTGGTTTTGCACCCGCCGTTGGTATTTTAGGAGATCAAAGGCTACCAGTGAATTATATAGTTTATATATGTCCCGCTAATGCTTGGGTAAGACAACACTTCCCACACCCAAATTCTTAGAATTTTTTTTGTTCACAGACTGAATCAGTTTGACCCCTCTCTCAACTGCTCCTGTGAAACTTTATTGTCTCTTGAGCCCCACTCCCAAGCTTTTTGAGGTGACTGGTTCCTAACACAATAAACAAAACGAAGCTTTCCTCATTGAGAACCAAAAAGGTTTGACTGTGACTAATGTGCTTCGTCTTCAACGATATCAGGGCACTTGCCAACAACTTCGTAGGCCCACTAGCATGACAACAACACTGTTGACACCTTGTCTCTCCTCTCCTCCACTGCAGGAAGAAGCACGTCTCCACCCTGCTGAATGTGCGAGGGATGATGCGGCAGGCGGAGCGGCAGGAGATCCTGAACATTGTCAAAGACTTTGAGTGCAGCACCGCCCTCATGTGCAGAGACCACGCCTTGTTCTCGGACATCCCCATCACCTCGGAGGTGCACTGCCTCAGCCTGGGCCTCCTGCGCCTGGCCATGAGCCTCTCCAACTGGTTCTACGAGGTTCGGCCCAGGCGGCACCGCAGGAGGAGCACCAAGAGCACAATTTCACAATCCCCAGAACCCCAATCTCCGGAGGATATGAGCTCACTCTGAATCCCGCCACAGCTGGCATGTAGACTTTCAGTTCTATATAAATTATCTTTGAAGTGTGAAGTGTATTGGATGTACAAGGACATATGGACATGAGCACATACTGTACATGTTGTACTATTGATGAAAGCACCTTGAAAAATCAGAGTATTATCAAATTGTATTACTTTTGATTACTTTTTGTTGAGGCATATAAAGAGAGGTTAAATAAGAAGCTTGACCTCAGGTACTTCATTATACTGTACATGAACATTTTACTCACCTAGCCACCCACTCAACTGAAGACTGGGAACCATAGGTTTTGTTAAATTTGTTTCAAGCTGATTGAGAAAGGTTAAGGTTTTTTTGTTGGTGTGCACATGTAACTACTGGAAGTCTCTACTTTCACATTAATATATGGTATTGCCAAAATCTTAACTCAAAATGTCATTTGCCTTTTTTGATGTGCGATCAGTTTGCTCTGTGGAACTGTATGCTGTATAGTTAATACCTCCGTATTTTAAAGGTTATGTAACCTCAAACTATCTATGGTTATTTTACATTTGGGCACAGTCTAACACTGCTTTATAGCCAGCCATATTGTTCACCACTTTTATTTGAAATGATGCCAATACGAGAATATACTGTATTTGATATGACTTGTAAATGTTTTGAACACTCACTGTGAATGAAGTGGATCTGTTGAGTTGAGCTACTGTGTAAATAAAAACCCATTGATTGGGTATACTGAACAAGTTGGGTGTCTCGCTTTTTGTGGTTATTGGCACCATCTTTTATTTAAAAATATATCTCAAATCTATATATAAATCGAAGAGTAGCTTATTGTGCATTTATTCTCTACATTATGTAAGTAAAATATCTATATAAAATAGTGCTTCACACACTATCAGTTCAGGTTGCATGGCTCCGTGACCATGGGAATATCGCCAGCAGGCCGGAAAATAACAATTGTATACGGTTCTATGACTATGTCGGATGACCTAGTAGGATCTGACGCAGAACCTGCCTATGTTTCTAATTGTGTCTCGGTTGTTTGGCTGTTGGTCTCAGAGGTATGGCGGCTTTGTTCAAGGAACTGAGGTGTTAAAAGTGGCTCCACCATGGCTCCTATTTATTGCATGGCAGCATTGGAACCTGAGGGGTTGGGGGATGTTTTTGGGTAAGCAAAGGTTTCCTGTTGTCCTGCGAGGTGGCAAACGGATGCTTTTATTGGAGCCAAGTTTACGCCACACACGGGGAGGGCACTTCCCTTCTGCTCGTTCGAGTGAGGGTTCAGCAACCGTAGAGCTCTTTCATGTCAAGACAATCGCTCGTACTCTGTTTAAAACCGAGCCGACCTCAACAGGGTGTCTGTGTGTTCACATACTTAAGACTGACTTTCCGTACTCGTAGGGCAACCACCATTTCTGTTGTGATTTTTTGTATCCTATAGGCCTGCAAGCTCAAAATTATTTAGTTACTTCTGTGAGAATAGCCTATACAATGCATATATACTGTATATGAATTGGCACGTTCTACGCCAAGTTTCCTTTTTTTTACCTAATAGGAAACACTCATGAACACCAACTCAGTAAGAGATCCTCCACCAGTTCATTTCAGAAGAGTGCTACAGACGTCATGAAGCATCCTAAAGCCAAAGGTGACCGCCTGTTCAGGTGTGGTCTCAGCTCAGCGGCAGAGCTATTGTCCTCTTTGGAAGACAAAGAATAGATGCGGGTCAAACACTTAGATTGAGCCTGCCTCTACAGCCATAAAACCAGCACAGACCCAATGTAAGCAAGTCACTTAGAGGTGACTTACAGCCCAGACTGAGAACATTTTATTTTGACAAGGAATATACTATGAAGTAAGCCTGAAATTTTAAAAAAAATTGTCACTACCTCTTGTCTGTTAAACCTTGCGGATATTATAGCTTACTGTCCCCCACTCTCACTACAATCATTTTATAGATTTGTTCACAGTGTGCTCAGTGCAATGGGAGAACAGCGTGAGGTGTGTATTGAGTTGTCCAAATGTTGTTAGGAGATCTAGGAAAGGACATCAAGAGCACATACATGAACCGCGACAAACTAGCCACATTCAGATGTTACACTGAGCATCAAATAGTACTTCAATAAGCTATACATGATATATTATCTCTTCCTGTTAACAAAGGTTCTTCTGCAGTGACAATACAAGACAGTCATATTTTCAAGGACCCCCCGGGTCAAAAAGTCATAACATCCTTTTTTACTCAAAAGGTGTGTGGCTTATGTCTTCTGGCAACTTCTAGGCAAGGAGAGATCATGATAAGGCTAAATTATTATAGAAGTTAGGATTAACTAGGAAAAACAAAAAAGATTCCTATGTCTCATAACAAATATAAAACAATTGCGTCATCTTGGACTTTTTCTGGCACTCGCCTGACCAAAATTCCACACGGACCATTTTTTATACATATTGTCTAACCCGGGGAGGTCTCTGGAGCCAGCCTAGCTTCTTATCTGAAGCTGGGAGGAAAAAGCCTTTCCATAACACTACATCAACTAGTGGAGCTCCAGACAGAATGGCTGACCCATGCCTCATTCCTCCAATCAGCTCCTTTTGTATGTCAGGTCTGCCATATCCCCTTTCACTCCCCTCTCTCCTTTTCAGTTTAACCGTCATCACTCATTCTCCCTGTTTCTCCCCTGTACCTCTGCCACTGCTCTGCCCACTTAAAAAGGTTTGCTGGAACCGACTGACCGTCTTTAACACTTTCTGTGTGCTATCATTCTCCCAGTGCTTCTTGCATCCTGTTGTTAGAGACACAGAAAATGTACTTAATGTTCCTCCCTTATTTTACTCAGCTTCCAAGAACCTTCAGCACAGGACAGGAAGAACATTGAGTGTGGGTACGTCTGAATATTCGATTTAGCGTTGACGAAGTGTCAACCGCAAAAAAATATCTAACAGTATTACGAGGTATCCTTTCATGTAGAGAGCTGAGACGGATGTGGGAAGATTGCTTTCCAGGTGTTCCAGCCAGTGACCAACAGCTCTGGCAAAAGTAAAGAGGTAGCAGCGGGAGCCAAACGCTCTCCGAGTTTCTCCTGAATCAGGATCCTAATGGCGGAACAGTGCACAACATCACAATGAAGTCCCTGGGAAGAACTCCCCCACTTCCTCTAATTAACGCAGCCCTGTGCTGGAAAACCCATCTGACGTTAATCACCAACAATCCACTGTTTGTTTTGGAAAGCAACACTTGCTGTACCCTCTCTTTGTTCACCCCATTGATTCAATGTTCATAGTTCCTAGATTTTTTGTGTGAGGTTTGTTTGTTCTGGATTGCCCCGGGTACAATAAAGTATGTGGGAAGAAGGGATTTCTAGTTTCATCCAGCCAGGTCAGGCCTTTGTTTACATTTTTCAGAAGGTTTTTATTCTAAACCTGCGACTCTTTACCTGCTGGGGTTGACAGGGCAGCGTTGTGCCCCTTTGCTGCATTCAGGTTGCATAACAGCATGCCTCTAACTACCATTCAAGTAGGCAGCCACCACATTAACTCACATAGGAGGACTCAACAAAACCCCACGACCTCTCCCATGCACAGTATACACGTCTCGCTCCATGTCTGTCAGGATGGCTGCCCACTTGAAACAAAACAATGGTGCACTCCGCCACTCCTGATGGGATATCCTGATTTATGTTATCAGAGTGTATCCATCAGGTGGCTCTTTATTTAGCCAGTAGAAGATGTATGAGACTGTGCCCATTAACTAAATATAAGACTGTTTGTCTCGGGGTGACTCAATGGACCACCCCCCCCCCCACCCCCCGTTTGTGTTGGTATGTTCACATTAAATATTACCACCAATGTTATCCCCTGTTCCAAGATCGGAGCCAACCAAAAATAACATGCATAGCAAATTGTTCTGAGTACAGGGTGTCTTTCTTTAAAATTTATCTTCCAGATATAGATATGCAATACCGGGTATACTTTTATATTATAAAATAGTGCAGGGAATCATAACAATTAAAGAATCATATTATCATTTTGAGTAAAATAAAGTCCAAACAAATGTTCCTAGATTTCTGTTGCTAAATGAACTGACAAAATGTGTAGCTACATGTTCACAAACCATCTATTCTACATGTTTTAAAATCATGCATAATATATTATATGTTCGATAGGTATTATACAACGTCCTGAATCAAAGGTATGTGTAGGTATAAATATTTGTTCTGGTTTTGACATGGCGTGATGTCACTGACACTGTAAACATCTAGACCTGAGGGGATATTTGTTTTCCTTTGTGTAAATTGTTTTGACATTTAAATAATAGTGAGAAAAACACAGGGGGATGCTTCATTGGTCCTGCGTGCGTACACGGCTGTCTTTATTTATGTGAGCACATCCCCTGGCCTCTCAAGAACTGGCTGTAATACAGGCTGGTGTCCACAGCCATCACTCAGAACACCTCCTGACTCAACTCACAAAGCACCCCACCTTAGCTGTCCGGCACCAAAAGTCATCCCAATGAGTCCAAAGTAGGATTTAAACTATTTTTGTCTTCCTTTAAAAAGTGTGATGGTAGACCTATTTTTCAAGATTGTCAACTGTATTGACCCATTAGCCATTATATATTTTAAAATTAGCAATTCAAAAGTCATGACTCCCACATTTATTTTTCCGCTGTGACAAAATTTCCAAACCAGAAAATGTATATAACTGGTCAAATCTTTTCTTCTGAAATCCTCAAAATAACTTTAGGAAATAAGAACTTAAAATAGAGAGCGAGAATGATGGATGGAGAAAATGCGACAGTTACGGACGGTCCTGTCAGAGCTTGAATGGAAAACAGAGGAACAAACGGACATCCTCCATGATCTTATTATGCATCATGAGAGGAAGTCCATGACCCATGCTTGAGGCTCCAATTCTCACCTCTTCTCTCCAGAAGGAGTTTTTCGTTGTTTTAACCCCCAAGCACAAACATCTGTGACGATGACAGAAAGAAAAGCTGTCTGAAGCTGATATTGTGAGATTGTGACAACGAGCACAAAAAGACCCTTGATAACTCAATGAACTGTGGGATGAAAGTTTTTTGAAGACAATTGTTTAACACGTTGTACAGAATACAAAATATCTCAATTGAGACAAAACAAAACAAAAATAATTCCAATAAGACAGACACAGTGACAGACTGAGAAAGATAAAATGAAAGACCAACGAAGATAACTTCTATTTTTACTGTCCTCACTCTTTATTACAATCATTGTAACAAGCTGGTTACACATGCATGTTCCAATATCTGTTCTGGATTTCTAAGAAGTGATTTAATACAAAGCACAAAGAGCAGGGACTGTTCAGAAGCCTCACCCCTTCTGTTTTGTTTTGTTTTGTTTCGTGCTGTATTAAATTCACCTGTCTAACAAAAGGTTGTCTGTGCTTCAGTGAACAACAAATTTATTGGCTCAACTCAATTTCAGCAACGGAAACTACTTTGCATGGCAAGAAAAACGTCTGGGACCAAACAATGGTGCCTCCAATGAAATATGGCAACAGGGGCTCACCTTTGGCTCCTTGTGCTTTCTCCCCCATCTTATTTACGCAAGTAGGCTGTTTTTTTTCTGCTCTACTACCCAATCAGGAAGAGGTGTTTCAGGAAACCCAAACCTGTAGAATTCAGAGTAAACTCACAACATTAGACCCCCAGAGCGAACTTATCTGATCTCTCTGAGGTTTGAAAACAACGCTACATTCAAATGTGACCTATGGACTAAAAACTTCAGGGCGCCAAAGGGTGACAAGTAAATCAGGCACTGCAGTTTTTAGATGGTTGCGTAGTCTTGGTTGTTGTCTTAAAGGTATCTTAAGAGGGATGAAATGGGGAATGCCAGTGGGTCTGGCTGGTTGAAACCCCTTAGAATACAATCTCATTTGTGTTCCCAAAACATATAAATAAATATAGGTATAGATATCTAGATAGAAAAATATATAATTATACATACTTCTTGGAAAATAGATTGAATGGTGCATTTGCATTTTCAATTATTTCTGATTACTGTCTTATGCTCACTGATGTTGTTCGTAAAATAGATTTATGAAAATAGATCGTAGGTAGACTAAAGCATTTAAATAAAAAATGACAGCAAGGTATCTTTCACCCTCTCTGGCTACTCTGAAATGAACCTTCACCCCAACTTAATCAGGGAGTCGATGTTTGACCCCAATGACATCACATCCTTCCCACACAACCGTGCTGACCGAGCCAAAGATCAAACTGGTCCTCTACTGTTCATAAAACGACCTTTGACACTTGTGCCTACTTACATCTTCCTCTCTGTTTCATCTGAGTTCACTCTTGTGTTTTTTCTTCCGTTTTTCTTTCAGCTACAGTATCTGAAGGAAAGATATTGGTCTGATATAAAGACCCGTTAAACATAATGACAGAGAATGATCATTATTTCAGTAAAGCAGGAGATTCTGGCACAAGCTTGCTGAGGATATGGCAGTAACACAGCTCCTTATTGCACCTTGGAGGTTTTGGAGAGACATTGTGTCATGCTCCTCTATCAGCACCATTCAGTTTAAGCAGACCTAATAAGAAGAACCACTTGTCAAGTCGTAACTACAGTAAAACAAATCTTTAAGATAATTTTAAATTATTTCATGTAGAAAGTAACAATTTCCAAACCTTAATTTTAGACATTTCTCCAAAAACATTCCAATGGAACCCCTTTCAAATTCTCTAAAAGATGAGTCTGGTCTCCAAGAGGATTTGTATTTGAAGAAGCAGGCCATTGTTACCATCTGCTGGATGTCATAGAACATTGCATAATTGGTCAGGCACCTGCTATAAAAGTAACCAATTAGGTTCCTGTGGTTATTCAGCGAGGAAAACAAATAGGCTTAATGTTGTGTAAGTGAGTAAGTTATATACATTTAATTAATTATGTATATTTTGATAAGATCTCTTTTCAATATAGATAGGATAGGATGTTATAATATTCATTATGCCATATTCGAAGATGAGCACTTCAAAAGACAATATTTTAGAATGGACTGGGATTGAGAACAGATATGTCATTGGGGTTTTCAGGTGGGCACCCTCCATACCGGATGTTTCGTTAATTTGAACCCACAACACCTCCAGAAGGCTTAACGGTGAACAATGACGTTTCAGAGCCACCCCCCTCTATATCCGCTCTCGGCACAGCCAGATATTAAATCAAAATGAATCCAACATATCAAAAGAAACCCTGTATGTTATTTTGTCATACAAACATGTGGTTCACATCAACAATATTTCATTATTTGTCATACATTTCTAAATGATAGTTTCTTGTAAAAGTGCTTAGTCTATTTATAAACTTGCATCATTACAATCGTTGTTACATCATTGCATCATTACAATCTGCTATTTTATTAAACAATCCTTGATCTGCCTGTTATAACGAGTGTTTTTGTGGATGAAGTCTAAACAATGAGAACTGATGCCTTGAACAATGCTACTGCCCTGTGGCTACACTGGACGCACAGAGTGTCTACAGAGTATCTACAGAGTATCTAAAGAGTATCTACAGAGTATCTACAGAGTGTCTACAGAGTATCTACTGCCCTGTGGCTACACTGGACACACAGAGTGTCTACAGAGTATCTACAGCCCTGTGGCTACACTGGACACACAGAGTATCTACAGAGTATCTACAGAGTATCTACAGCCCTGTGGCTACACTGGACACACAGAGTATCT
>JAVQIZ010057180.1:0-12425 GCA_036023535.2 Galaxias brevipinnis
GTTAGATGACTTAACGTGAAAACTAAACATAATTTTGACTTTTCTTTTAGCTCTTTTTGCTGATTGTAAATGAAACGAACGTTACAGTAAGCATTACATTTCATCTTGTACTGTAAACATTTCCATTTAGCACAAATTCTACTAACACTTGACTTTGTCACGTTTCATACTACATATAAACCAGGCTGTCTTGGACTGAAGGGGAACAAAGAGGTGATCAGGTCTGATTGGTCAGCCCAAATGTATGAAAGCCACTGATCCCTCTCATTTGTCTCTCCATGGCGCTGGTCTCCGATGAAATATAATGCAACCAGCAATAGTTTTTAGCATATGAAAAGGGGGTAGTGTTTAGTGTTATTGTTTTGATAAAAGGAGACAAAAGGAGGATAATGTATTTATTGTATGTTGGATATGCATGTAGTGTCCAATCTTATCGGCTGTCAAGAAGTGGCACTACTGAGAAGAGCACAAGACAAACGAGTCACAACTTTATACCACGATAAACTCAATGGTTTCAGTTTTCGAGATCTAATGGCTTGTTCATTCTGGCATTGCTTAGTCTTTGTCACACTGTATCAATGAGTAATCTCTTGGCTGTGAAATACTGTATGACACTGCAGGACACTAGACAATAGATGTTTTCATTATGCTCTTGGCACTTAATCTCTGTCATTTCATTCTGTTATTGTGTGGTTCCAGTGACAAACAGGATTAGTGGTGTGCAGCAAAGAAAGATGAATGGGGCTGTTTCTTTTAGGTGAGAGTTTCTTGTCAATGCATACACAGTACTAAATTATTTCTCTGTTGAGGCTGGTGATCACTTATGTCATGTAGCCGCTCTGCTTTCTATTTTTCAGAGTTTACCTTTAAACGCTCTGCATTTGAAAGATTAACGATAGAATTGAAATTCATAAGAGAGCTGCAAGTGTTTCCCTTCTTACTCTGTCAGTGGTCCATAGAGTCTATAGTCTGTAAGTGCATTGCATTTGCGGTGTGTGTGTGTGCGAGCGCGGGACTTTCTGTCCATGAAAATCTACGTTTGTGTTGCTGTGCGCATTGTACATGTACTTATGTTTGTCTGGAGGGCATTAAAATCCAATCTGCAGGGATATAGTCTGAGTAGAATTCTGTCAGCTGGGTGCTTAGGATGTGACGGATGCTTAGTGTGCGCCGATGGTAAAGTGCTTATGAGGGGATTGCTGAGCCCCTGCTGCTGGACTCATCTTCCCATCTCCCTCCTTACACGGCGTCTTTGTGGCAAAGTGGAAATGACCACCATCTCACCGTCTACTGCTGTGCTGCGAGCCTTCATGCGCTCGTTTGCACACCTATCGTTCAATTATTGGTTTTCCAAACCGAGGCACGTAGAAGCTTGTTGGCGTGTTGTTGCCCTTCAAAATCAAACCCCAGTCCATGTGAGCCACGAGCTCACCTTACCTGAATGTGTCCCGTCTTAGGTCACCAGTTTGTCACCTTCAGCTCTCCCCAGTCCTGGCTGTTCCACGTAGCACTCCATCCCAGGCACCGAACCTTCACTTCACTCCATGGCAGGCACAGCGCGCCCCATCCTGGTTCCCCTCTGCAACGCCGGGACACTGCGCGCCCTGAGAGGCACTCCGCGGCACCGAGGTTTGCTGGAGAATAACAGACTCCTGGAGAGAGGAGCACGGGGAGGTCACGGAGTGTACGGCCAGAGGTTTAGGGAGATTAAGAGGACCCCGCTAAGCTTAAGACTCTCGCCTAATGACCGGGGAACGATTGAAATCCGTGAGCAATGCGGTGCTGTGGAGAGAGTTCCCAGTGCCTCACACGGGGGAGCGAGGACACTAAGGAGGAGAGCGAGGTAAAACGAAAATAGGCTACAAGAAGGTGGAAGGGGCATTAGAGGGATTTTTGTGTGTGTGTGTTTTGTGTGTGTGTGTGTAGGAGAGAGATAGGGGTGTCCACTTGAAGCCTGGTTTGGGCTGTCTCTCATGGGGTTCTAATGGCTTTGGAGAGCTACTCTATTATCCCAGATGGTGTGTGTGGCGGGGAGTGGGTGGGTGGGGGGTGGGGGGGGCTGTCTATGGCTAGGCTTTGGATGGGGGTAGAAGCTGGAGATTGGGGTGGAGCAAAGTGTAGTTCAAGTGGCTTATTAAGGAGAGTGTTGTCCAGTGGTCGTGTGTGTACACGGTTGTGTCTGATTGTGTGTGTCTGTGCGAGGATGGGTTGAAGTGTATATTGTAGTGCTTTTTTGGGCTCGACGCACTATGGGCAGTGGGGGCTCATGCTTTGGAGGTAGAAGGGAAATGGGAGAGGGCTTTAGAGATCCCAGCAGCAGTGTGTGTGTGTGTGTGTGTGTGTGTGTGTGTGTGTGTGTGTGCGTGCGTGTGTGTGTGTGTGTGTGTGTGTGTGTGTGTGTGTGTGTGGGTTTGTGTGTCTATGGCCTTGCACCACCCTATTCCCCTCACCCTTCTCCTCTATCATTACAGGGGCTCTTAACAACAGGCACTCAACATACACACACACACACACATACACACAGACAATCTCACAATGGTGAGCGGAGGAATAAAACCTACCTTACCACACAGGTTGTTCCGCTCAATATGGCTCAATGTACCCCACCACACTTCAGCGCAATTTAATCATCACCGTGTAATACAGTGTAACTCCTGTAGCACCACTCGCCCCAAAGGCTCATCATCATCAGAATCATCTTCTTCCTCTATATTAGCCTCCTCTTCCTAGCTGAGCGCTAACAGAACAAAGCAGCAAACATTACCTGAAGCCTACGGGAAAAGGTCCAAATGTACATGTCTCAGATTGGTCTTTCTAAGCTCATTAGCTGTTGTCTATTACATTCGAGTTGTATAGATAAAGGCCTAAGTGTTATTGTTGAAAGGTTTACATTTTCAATATAAAAAACTCTTTTCACTTCATCAGTGTTATTTAATAATATTTAAAAAAATACATATTTTGTTTACATAAAATACATATTTTATACATAGCATATTTTTGTATAGTTTTATGTATAGCAAGCATTTTCTGATCAAGTAAATTCGCAATATAAAAACCACTGAAAAGCTGTGATTTTGCATGGATTCATTTTTAAAAGCTCTGTGTCTTTAAGACGGTCGCAGCGTCGCTCAACTCTGGACAACATCAGAGCTCAGTGATTGAAAATACTGCTTAGCATTATGATCATTTCAATGTTATCCCTGGTGAATCCAGCTCGACGCAAATTCAGACTATATCACATCATGAGTAACCCAATGAATGTCTGTAACGTATTCACAAATGTTGTCATTCTCTTTCCTTTATGCATTTATGAGTGAATCACGTCTTCATGCCTGAATAAATTCGCAAAGAGGGAGTGGGTAACATCCAAAATATGAAAGCATCTATTGTGCCCGATTGTAAGAAAATGGGCATTAGATGTGTCGCCAAACTGCAGAAATGTTGCCTTTGAAGATCTAATCGGCATTATCGTTTGAACTTCTTTTGCATGTGATTGGGGAATTAAACAGCAAGTGCTTGAGTGTGTACTGGTTGTGCACGTCTGTCTGCCACAAGTGTATGTGTGTGTACCGTGTGTGTGTCTACGTGTGTGTGTCTAGTAATGACTGCAGTAGGTTCACCTCTGTGCATGTCTGTTGGCCCCCGAGGCTGTCCTGGAGCCCGGCGCAGCTGCTCTAACCACTCTGCCCTGCGCACAGCCCATCTGACAGCCTGTGAAGGTGTCTGTGTTCCTGTGTGTGTGTGCGTGCGTGTGTGTGTGTACGTGTGTGTGTGTGTTTGTGTGTGTGCGTGCAACGGAATGTGATGCACAAGAGTTTTAGTAAAGGTCACATCACCTGAAAGCTCCGAGCCTTACCTGGGGGCCTCGCAAACGTAGGGAACATGGGTGAAGGTGCACAAATACAAACACAGACATGGGAGCATCTGCGGCTAGAGGCCCCCACTCAGTCTCGAGGCTGACGCAGAAGAAATCCACCGGAGAACATTCCCTGTGAGACTCTGCAGCTCTGAGATGAAAGCACAGGCGTTGGATACACTGAAACGGCTTTATATAGAATACAAGGTTATTTTATTATCTTTGAGATTGACAGGAAATCCATTAAAGGTTACTCAACGACCCATACACAACCACCCTTTTAACTGTCTTCCTCCAGCTCACTCGTTTTCCTCCTTTTTTTCTTAGCGTGTGCCCCTCTTTCTCCTTCCTTCGACTCTTCCAGCCTTCTCTACTTTCCCCTCCGTCTTCGCCAAGCTGTTTCAACGATCCATCCATAGTGGTCCTGTCCTCCATCAATATACGCTATTCGACAGCCCTGACATTTTCAACACTGACCTTACAATTTGAGTGATTGTTATCAAACAGTTTCTGGAGACAGTGTCTTCATGGCGTAAACGTTTGCTTAAACATGCTGCTGACCCTAACCTGGATGAGCAAGGTTTACTATACTGTACGATAACTTCTCTACAAAGATTCTAATTTAACACATTGATCTGTCCAGAGCTAGCATTCAGACTCTGGGAGTTCAAGGCCATGTTTGAAGGCTTCCGGTAGCAATTATGTTACCAGTTTAACTGCACCCACCTTCTGCTCACTGTAAACAGGGGCAGGAAACGCCAGATGCACTCCCACTACTTGAGCATTAAGATTAGGGCATCAAACACACCACCTATAGCAGGGCATTTTAATGTGACTGGTGTAGACTGCACATACATTCACACAAATCTGTCACCTGACAGACAGCTTCACACGAGCGCCCATCTAAAGCAACTGGTGGTCCGATTTCTTTTATTTGGTGCCATGCCGACCGGTAGTTTGGATTCTGGCCTCCGTCGTTTGCTTCTCTTGCTTGCTCCCCCTGTCTCTCTCTCTACCCCTCTCTCTCTCTCTCTGTCTCTGTCTCGCGCTCCTCTCAATTTTTTCTTCTCTCGCTTCTCTCATTCTTTTTATGTCTTTTGTGTTTCTCTTTAGGCCCAGCAGGGGTTATTGAGCGCGGCATCTCAACCAATCCCCGTGGAGCGCTGTGGTTGTTGTCATGACGTTCTTTAAAATAGCAGTGTGCTGTAAAACGTTTTGTTTTGCTGTGATTCAGCAGGGTTTTCACAGCTCGGGGAGAATTTTAACTGATGTTTGTGCGTGAGAGAGGGAGAGTAAGAGAGCGAGAGAGATCATGGTGTGCGCTATGTCAGTTTAAGACGGTTCCAGAGGGGTTCCATCAAAACATTTGAACCTTCAATCACTTGTTCCACATCCGCGCCTCGCTGTTCTGTGTATTTTGGATGAAAATGTCACTGAAACTTCTTTGCTCTTACAATGATTTAAATTTAAACTCATCTTCTGTGATCAAGCATGTCTTTAAAAATACTTTTTTTTCTTTCTTGGTTTGTCAGGTGAGAATCTCCACCCCTCTCCCTCCTCCCCCTCCCCTCCCCCTCTTCTAATAACCTATCCCACTGGAGATGGATTTGACAGACAGGCAACACCGCTCACTGTCACGGCGGAGCGGTTTCAGGAAAGAGAGCCAGCATGTCACTTCCTGCCTGACCTTCGCCCCCGAGGGCGAACGGGAGGCTGGGGATGGGGACACCACCCGGAAGTTCTCCTACAGCTCCAGCGAGACTATGCGAGCCTACGACCGCGTGGAGGGCAGACTGCCGCTGCGCTACGGAGGCTGTGTGGCGGAGCTGGTCACTCACCAGCGGCAGGAGTACGTACGGCCAGGTGAGGCGCCAGCATCCTCCTCGCCGTGCCCTTGCTCTTTCTTTGGTCCTAACGACAGTTCATGAATGCCTTTTCCACACCGACTTACCTCAGACTACACTTCTCTTAACATTTCAAATGAGACAAGAGACCACTGTGTGTATATTTGTGAAGGCTTGTGTGTGTGTTTGTGTGTGTGTGTGTGCGTGTGTTTGTGTGTGCAAGCACGTGCGTGTGGCATGGTCAGTAAAAACCATATAGGGGATATCAGATACACTAGCGAAAGCTGCCTCGCTCACCAATACACACACACACAAGCACACACCTACAGCCGCGGCAAGCCGTGCCAAACGGTTCCTGTGATGAGTCTGAATCCCTGTAGCATCTGTTGTCGGGCTCTCCCGCTCCCTGCTACAGCCATTACCTGCCTCTGCCAGACCTCTTTTGGCAGGGGCACTTTTTCACTTCTTCCCTGGAGGGTGGTTGTACTTTCACTCTGCAGTACGCTTCTTCATCTAAATCAAAGGATCGTACCAGAGAGAACCCTTTATTGGAGAATCCAGTTGAATGTATTCCGTTGAATGTACAGTACATTGTGATTGTGGTTGTGTCTCATGGTACCTGTGCTTCTCTGGATCGTTCATTTATATCGGAATGTCTGGCGTTATCATTTTAGACCCAGTTCCAGGCTTGGACCCCGCTTGACTTCATTTGAAATATTTCTTTTTTTACCATATTATCAGCCTCCTGTCGGTCGGCCTGCCTGTCATCAAATGCTCCATAAGTAGCTGCCTTATTGGCTAACATTGCAGTAATGCTGGGCTCGCTACCCCCCCCTGACCCTAATAGCCCTTAATGGCCCTGCCTCACAGTGCCTATGTACCAGGGAGAATGGGCTCTGCTCGGAGAGGCAAGGCAAGTTGTACGCGAGCACACAGTCACATACACACACACAACCACGCACACACACACGCACACACACACACACACACGTTTCTCAGTATGCATAGACATACTGTGCATATCATATGTGAAGAAATATCCTGGTGGGAGCTCAACTCAGCCAATAGTTATAATCAGCTTTTTGTTTCTTTTTCTTTTATTTTTCTCTGAACTTTTCTTTCCTGTCAATCTGTGACTCAGGCTTTCCTATTAAATAACCCTTTTGTCAACTTTGTTTTTTCTTCCAGTTCAACTTTGTACCAGAGATTGCTCAATGGGTTTAGGTTCATGACGGGATGCTGCTTTATGTGCATCAAAGGGCTGTTGGTCTGTTCTGTTGAACTTGCCCACTGTTGTGCATGCTGCCCTAGCAAGAAAGATGAATGCCAACGCAAGGACTGGAACAATGGAACCAAAGCCGATGGGCCTTTTTAATAATTCCTTATGCATTGGGTTGAAAATGCAATCAATAGTGTACAATGCTGTTTGGCACAATGTGTTTCCAGTTTGAGACGAACAGTGCATAACTGGAAAAGACATTCAGCAGTTCAAGGCAAAGATCAGTGGAGCGAGAGAGAGTGTGTGCGTGCATGTGTGTGTGCGTGTGTGTGTGTGTGTGTGTGTGTGTAAGAGAAAGAGAGAGAGATAGAGAGAGAGAGAGAGAGAGCGAGTAAGAGAGAAAGAGAGAGACAACTGAGTGAGCGACGAGTGCTCAGGGACTATGAATGTAAGAAGCATCTTCAATCTCATTTTGGTTATGAGCTTTTATTAACCAGGGTCCCTGGTGTGGTCCTCTGGAAGAGGAGCAGTGGAGAATGGAGAATTACCATGTAGAGAGCGAGAGAGGCCTATGTGGCGTGGTCCCGTTTACCTAGCTTCACCGTCTCATTTCATCATATCTCTCTCTGGTCTCTGGTGGCTCCTACCAGGATTCACTTACTATTGGCTGCTGAATACTCGAACCTGGGCTTTTCAGAGGAAACCCGCTCTCAACACACTCTCCTCTTTATTGGATGGTGATAACCGAGGGGTTCGGTTTTGGAAACCTGTTTGATATCGTCTTGGATTCCGTCAGTGGTGTTGTCCTACACAGGAATAGATCAGCCATTTCCATGCCAAGTGTTTCGATCTGGTGGTTTGGCTTTCGTTGTGTTCTCCTCACAACAAACGCACGCAAACACACACACAAACACACACACACACACACACACACACACACACACACGTATACATACTGCAAACATGCAATGCATTTCTTCTTTTTTCAAATACACCGTATACAGTGATGTAATATCCATTATGCCATAATCCAAAATGAGCATTTTAGAATGCAATGTTTAGAAGGATTTGGATTGAAATGTCAAAATGTAACTTTCCCCTCGAGCTGTTTTAAGCCTGTAAACAGAGCAGCAACGTCTCAGTTTGCACATTCCAGTGCGGTACCCAATAAGACCAGTCCACGGCCGGCCGTCAGCCCTTACGCTCCACATACAGAGAACCTTACAGATGCCCCACTACAGCGGGCACGGCAGCGTTAGGTGGTCTGCTGCAGTTGGTTCACATGTGTGTTCTTCTCCTCCCAGCCTACGTGGAGTTGGCTCCTGTGGGGATCCGCTACCGGCTGTCAGAAATGCACTACACAGGTAGGCCCCTGGTCCAGCCCTACCCACCAACTGCTCCTCACCTGTCCTGCCACGCACACCTGGCTCCCCCAGCCTTAGACACACACACACACACACGCACAGGTGATCCATGGTCCAGTGTGTCACTGTGTGTGTCCTAAGTGGCCGGTACACCCCGCTTTGTGCCCCGACCTCCCCAACCTGTCCCATGTCATGGTGACCTCTGATCCTAGCCCGTTATGCTAAGTCCCAGGACAGATGCGACTGTCCCTGCATCTTCACCTCCACAGCCCCTGTGGCCTGGCAGGTCTGGAGAACAAGCGTCCCCGTGTTCTACCCCTGTGGCTGACTCTCCAGCTCCTCTGTGCGCTGTGGCTCTGTGTTGATGTTTGTCTGGTGGGCAGAGTGCCATTTATCCAGTGGAGACCGGGCGTTCTCCCTCCGCCCTCCGCATCCCTCCTCCCCTCACACCCTCTGATTATCTGATTATAGGAGAGAGTGTTTCTCAAATTTTTAAACCACACAATGTTGAGGTTTACAGGCTACTCTTACGCTTTATCCTCAAATGCAAATCTCTTTGCCTAGTCAATTATCTTTTGTATTCCCCCCCCAAAAAATTATATATTTTTATTCCGCTCCAAAATACATAATTTAAGACTATTTTTTAAATAAAAAATTACTTGATAGCAATTCATATGCATATTTATCACGTATTAAACAAACCAAATAGGCCATTGTAGGCTAGCGATCACAATAGAGGTAAGCCACAGAAAACAAATGCATTTTTAGTTAACGTAAAATAACGCCATGATGAAATTGATCAACATTATATGGAGTCCCCTATCGTTCAAGTTTGGTTGCAAAGAAGTGGACTCCTGCCTTAAAATAGCAACATGTGTATTCCCTCTGCGTATGAGCGATGGCTGCGTGTACGAACATCTTGTTCCAATGGCATTACATATTTTAAAGAGCTTCCGTGCAATCATAAACCATAAAACAAATGCTCAGAGAACAAGTTAAAATCCAAACATTATATGTCTTCTATAGTCATTGGAAAAGCTTTGTGTTATTGGATCATTTTCATTACGTATTGATAGTGTATAAGTGGTTTGCCAACAGCATCAACGCTGACACATTAGTGCTCTATATCTTTTGTTGTTGTTCATTCACTGGCGGTTGTAGTCTAATGAGCTCTCGGTGTTAATTTATCCCATTATGCATTCATTGATCCATCTCCTGTCCTCTGCTGATTGCCAGAGCCTGCCTCCCCACTGTTGGTTTAATTAGCAGGGGAATGTATTATTGGCTGCTCAGACCTTTCCCTGCTGGTTGGCCCTGCAGCACAGCCTGCGTGCTGGCCTTCTCTTTGCAGGTGATCACTTACTTAGCCACTTTACTTTAAATCTGTTTAGTATCCATTTTCTGCCCTCCTTTTTTGCTCTGGTTATCCCACGTCACTAAGATTAAGCAGTGAAGAGTTGTATTTTACACGCTTTAGGAGAGATATTCAGAGTCATTGGGTCTAATAGACTTCTATTCCATGTAACTCCTTTTTCGTTCCAGACATTTATTCACTTTCAAAGTTGGATTAATCCGGTCTAGTTACTGTCTATTCAATGAAACATTCATAGCAGGAATCTTCGAAGTTGACAATTTTCCATGGTCTATTTACTCTAAGCCATATACTGTATTACTGCTGCTATCGATTAACTGTATCTGAATCTCTGGTTCAAGGTGGTTCTGTTTTCTCTTGCTCTGCCATTAGAATTTTATATGGTTGGCATGTCCTCTTGCTATCCACCCACCTTAGAACAGAACACCCATAGAAAGTTAATATTATATCTCTTTTTTCCCACATAACTTTTCTCTGCAGTTTTTTGTCTTTCAAAAAGTTTGCCCTTCAAAAATATATTCTGTGCAAGATGTCTTTCTTCTTTACAGTGTGCACAAACACACTCAAACACAAACACAGGTGCTTGCTGTAGCCCTAACCTTTCGACTCTCTTCCACAGGGAGTTTCACCCTGGCTGAGTTGGGTGTCGAAGGTCCTCCAGGCCACCAGGGGTCCTACCCGCCCTCGGATCTGTCGGTGCTGCAGCGAGGTTACTCCCTCAGCGGGGGCTCCAACCGCGACGCGGACGCCGACCAGGCCATGACCCCGGAACGCGCGGTGCAGCTGTGGGCGGGACACAGTCCCGTGGCCAAGTCTCGGCGCAGCTCCTGCCTGTCCAGCAGAGAGAACTCCGCCCTCACACTGACCGACTCCGACAATGATTCCAAGACGGACGACGAATCAGGTGAGAGAGAGAGAGAGAGAGAGACAGAGACAGAGACAGAGAGAGAGAGAGAGAGAGAGAGAGAGAGAGAGAGAGAGAGAGAGAGAGAAATGAGGGCTTAGGGACTATGAATGTAAGAGAGAGAGGGAGAAATGTAAATGGGGGATGATGAGAGAGCGGGAAGGCGTGCGCCTTCGCCTACCTAGGACACTGGGGCGATAATAGCCGATTTCAAGAGAGGTGCGCTTGCGGTGGGATACTGTCATTATTGTTTGAACACCTGAATGAGCTGTTTGTCTAGCTGATTATAGATTAGGCCCCTGCGCGTCGACACGGCAGCTCTAATCCTGTCGTTTGATTCTGCCGGCGGTGTGTGAACGCAGTGGGCGCTGGCAGGACTCACGCTGGGGCCTCACACACACACACACACACACACACACACACACACACACAACACAGACGCACGCGCCGGATCCGGAGAGAGCGTGCGGCCGGGGCCTCACGCCATGCGCCGCGGCTCGCTAACAATAGACGGTGTGCCTCTCCCGCCGGGCGCTGACGCACCGCTGACTTCCACAGAGGGACAATCAGCGGCATTGTTCCAGTGTACACACTCACATTCACCAGGAAGGGCATGCTCTTTCACACCCACACACACACACACACACACACACACACACAAATAAGCACGCACGCGTACACAGTCCCATATCTTTGTCATCATGGCCTGCTTGATCTTGGCTTTGTTCTCCATAAAAGGCTGTTTCTTTCAGCATAAACCATGAGCATACATGAGAGGCGTTCTTGATTTAAATTTCTCTTTTCTCCCCCTTTTTCTGTCCATCTGTGACTTTCTCTCATTTCTGTTCATCTAAAAGTGATTTAGGCCCTAGATTGAATTAAAGTGGCACACAGTGAGACTCCAGTAGTTAATGCATTCCCTCGGCAGGGGCTGAATCATCCAGTCAGAGATGTGCACTCTCCATTCGATCAGCACTGCAGCCCGTGACGAGCTGTGAAGATGATGCTGCTGCGCGTGTGTGTCTGCATGTGCGCGCGCGTGTGCGCGCGCGCGTGTGTGTGTGTGTGTGTGTGTGTGTGTGTGTGCGCGTGTGTTATTTCCAGGGCAGACCTGTCTCGGCTCTCCTCATTAATACCTCGTTGTGTGCCTTGGTTGTTCGTGGGTCACTGTGCTTGCCCCATCTCTTTCTCTCTTTCTCTCTTTCTCTCTTTCTCTCTCCCTATTTCGGTCTCCCGCTCTCCACTTCCTTTCCCTCTTTTCTTTCTCACACACACACACTTAGGGGGATCGTACCTTGTCACCGTAATCGTATTCATCCTCACTGTCAGTGTGTCACACAGACACACACCAACACACATTCTCTCACTCATGCACACACACAGACACATACGTCGGAAGGTCTCGCACACCTTACCATAAAAACCTCCCATTGCGTTCTGAGAGTTTTGTCTGTGACAGGGGGCACACACACACACACACACACACACACACACACACACACAGAGCCCGTAGTGAGCTCACAGCCCGACAACAGCTCCCACACCCAGGGGGAGATGCAAACAAATACCACTGCGCTCACAAACACAAAGACGCAAATGCCAGGGGAGAATAGGAGAGCAAACGCTTATTTGCATCTAGTCCTCATTAATAGGGTGGCAGGCGTGTGTTGGTGTTTGGGTTGTGCTGGGCAACAACCGCATGTCAGGACAGAGGCCTTTGTGCACACACAGACACACACACACACACACAGACACACACACATACACACACACACACACACACACACACACACACAGACACACACACAGACACACACACACACACACACACACACACACAGACACACAGACACACACACACAGACA
>JAVQIZ010057213.1:0-16385 GCA_036023535.2 Galaxias brevipinnis
TACTCACACCCACCTGCACAGACACACATGAGGCACACAGGCATAATGCATTAACCCTCCCGCCTACCACAGTAAAAAACCTCATTTATAATCATGAGCCCTGGAATGATTAAAATACGCCTCTGTTCTCCCATCTAGAGCCTGCCAAGTTTGTCCGTTATCCTTACTAGTAAGATAACCAAAACCAAGCCTATTTCACTCATACTTAGGTAAACTAGACACCAGGAGTTGACAAACATAATTTGTATTCGTGCGCAAACATACCAACACATGCAACCTTTAGTCAGCTTGACTCACAACAGCGATAGAGCTTTAAAATTGATCCTGCCAAAGTTTCTAATCCCTGTTTATGAATATTGAACTGATAAATAAAGGCAGAGGGTTTTCTGGACCTTCTTTGGTGTGGGACACATGCTGTGTGGCACGACGGCTAACACCACACACAGGAAGGGACACTAAGGACAGCAGGGAGCAACTATCAATATTCGCTGTGTGAACTCATACTGCGTGAGCTTGCATGACCTTAAAGCCACTCAGTGCCTGATCAATTGGCATGTCGATCACTTTCAAATGTTCAATTCACTCAAAAAAAGAATAAAGGAATCTGGTTCTATTAACCTTTTGAACACCTTTTTTTTTTTTTTTGCATGGACGCAACCAAAGGAGTAAATAGAATATTAAAGTTATGTTTTGGACGCTAGATAGACATAAATCTGCTAAAGTGTCAGACTAACTCATTTTTTCCCCGCAAAAATGTGACAGACCATCAATTGTAATGTAATCTGGGGCTGGAAGATTAAAGTGACTGTTCTGGCAGTTATTTGCATTGACTTTCTATGATTTGGTTGTTTCCTGGATCCCCTTTGCAAGTATTGGGTGCTGAAAAAGCATACTTTGCTTTTTAAGATGTCCCTTTTTTCATTTTCTAACTACCAATGGTCTGGGAAGGAAGGTCATACCACGTGAGTCCAAGTGGATATACATTTCAATAATCCCAAAAAACAATGGCAGGAAAACATTGCCTTTTTATTGGAAAGAATATAATACAATCTACAGTCCAGACTTGAAATTGAATCTGAACCTCCTCTATGACAAATATATTCAAGGAAATACACGTCACAGATTGCACAGAAGTCTGCAGCTGGATGCGGCTCTACGTACGGTTAACAATATCCAACCTTCCTCTCCTCGCTGTTCAGAGTGACTTGCCTAGCACCGGCTCCAGCAGACTCTCATTGCCGGCCTCTCTCCTCTGTAGTGACGTACACTCCAGCCCTTCAAATTAACACAGCATGTCTCTGCCATGATTTGGAAATAAACTCCAATTTAGTTCAGAAAGCAATTAAAGCCCTGGGTAATGGTAAAACAAATGATAGCAGAAGGTTAATGGGAAGCGAATTAAAAGTGAGATTACACTGATTAGCTGATCGTGCGGTTGGAGCGAAGAGAAGGGGGGAGGGGTGTGGGCGCATAGACAGAGAAACTGTACACACTTACAGGGGAGGAACGTTTGATTGCAAGTAACTCATTTTCTGAATATATAGCGCAGACGTATCATGATACACATTAAGATCAATCTTTCATACATCCATATGTGCATCTCGAACAGAAAGAAAAATTCCCCTGTTCATCTAGGTCCCCTGTCTCTTCTTTTTGCTGTTTCTTCAGCCTTTCCTTTCTATACCGTAGCCTTAGTATGTCTGAAAGCCGCTAACGGAGCATGCCATGGCTTGTGGTTCCCTTCATTACCAGTTGTTTCAGTCTAATTCCGCCCTGGTCCTCTTCCTCACACCCACCAGGCCCGCCTTGAGTGAGACAACAAGGTTTCCATCATGCCTGGCTCTGGAGGGGCTCCCATGCTAAACTTTGCTTCTGATTGGACATCATGAGGTATGATGCTTCCCACCACATGTAGTAAGGTTACTTGGTTGTAGCCCAAGCGAGAATAAACATTTGTGCTGGGTTTTGTGTTTTCTGAACCTTGTTGTTTCTTTCAGCTTTTAGGTGTGATGAGACTTGTGTGTGTGTGTGTGTGTTTGTGTGTGTGTGTGTGTGTGTGTGTGTGTGATGAGGTGCGTGTGTGTATATTTCCTAATTGACTAAAGTTGATCATTGTGTTTATCTGTATTTGTCTGGAAATAAAACAACTGTATAAAATGCAGGCTCTAAGATGATTTAATTATTTTATGTGAACTATTTCTTACCCTGAGATTATATGTGTTGTTCACAGGACCTCACCCAGTTTGCTTGTGTTAGGTACTTAGTCTGCTTAGTTTTTTTGTTTACAAACATAAAATAAATCTCTCACTATCTGCCGATATTTTTCAGTTTGCAGCACAGGTATTGTATTTCTATACCTTCAGGTTGAATTTTATTTGTTGATGGGCTTTCTCCTTTTTAATTACCAGAGCAAATGTAATTATTCCATGCAGTAATACAATAAATGTGTATTCATCATGGATATTGCATTTTACAATAGTAGACTACAATAAAAGACTAAGGACCTTGTGATATCTATTATTCAATAGCTTAGTTAATCATAGAGCATAAACGTACACAACTACCGAGCTTTTGAAATCAAACCTTATTTGCAATGTCCATTTTGCATAGCTCCTATAGTTGATTTGACCCAATGCGATATTTAACATTTGAGGATGAGTTAATCAAATTTAATAGTTTTTAAACTATGTAATGTACGTTTTAAAAGCAGTAAAAACAAGTAGTAAGTGTCTGGTTGTTCAAAGTAGACTTCCTTCTTTAAAAAAATATGAACTGAAGTTTAGTTAGGCTGGTTGGCTTCAAGTGAGAGAGAATAGACACCTGCCAACACAGTTATCCCCTCTGCTTCAAACCTTATCAGATATTTGGCTGCTCAAACTGTAACCCCCCTACCTACCTGACTACACACACACACACACACACACACACACACACACACACACACACACACGCGCGCGCGCGCATATATACACACAAACACACACAGACACAGACACCTGCACAGCAGTCATTTCCTATCTGACCCTACTGTGATGACACCTGTGAAAGGGCAAACACATCTGCTTCAGTGCTGGCACACACACACCAACTGTCTGCCTCCCAATACCAGATTACCCTCCCAAGCATTTGAAAAAAATAATAATTTCACTTTCAGGAATACCGTTTCCATATTTAATTAAAATTGTAATATTGTATGTTTGTGTTGGTGTGTTTCCTCTACACAATCACAATATCTGTATCAGCATGCCAGTGAAATACTGTAATGAATAATTCAAATGTCACATAAAGAATAAAATGTAAAAAATGATATTAGAAGAATGCTAGTCTCATCCAGAAGAAAAACTGAAGAAGAAAAAAAGCTCTTCCTCTCTCCTAACCTTTTTTTTTAATTCTTTTGGTTTGACATTTGAAAAGTGAAGTGAGTGAAAGGTTAGGAGCCAACGCTCACAGACAAGTGCTGTCCCCACTCTCTCCCTTTAGGACAATGGAAGACCGTAGGGGCTTTGCTAATAGGCTAGCTAGCCTGTCTGAGCCCTCTGAACCTCCCTGTCTCTCTGTATTAATTGGTCTGTTCCTCTTCCTGTTTCGACTCTATTAATAAAGGATCTGAGAGCTTGCTAGGGTAAGATGACCTCTGCCACAGGGTAGAGTCAAGAGCGTCGAGATCATAGCTCGTCTATTATTGACCGAAGTCAGGAGGCTTTTACGCCACTAACTGGAGGATCAACATTTAGCAAATCTGTTGAAAGTTAAGATGTATGTTTTGTTGTCTTTTATTTTGATTGCACTTGTATTCTTGTCTTGAAAAAGCTAAACACTGATGTTATTAGCAGTTTGAACAGTGGATGTTACATCGAACTATGTCCCACTGTATATTGTGGTGTATTCAGGTTATCAGAGCATTTCGATTTCACTGTGGAAATTAACACAGATTTAATTTCATGGTGCCTGCCGTTGCAAACCGTCACAATCAAATTTCACATGGACTTAATATTGTTATTCCTCCAGCCAGAGTACATGCAAAGTCATCAAAAGATAACCCATAAATCAGTGCACATTCTGTAAAATGATACCTCCTCCTTCTCTTCCTTGTCTTCCAGCTATTCCTTTTCTCACTTCTAAAGAGCATTTCAAAAATGGCACGTTCGTTTCATTTACACAGCCACGTCGGAACGTTTTTGCCTGGAACGCAGTGGAAGTAATTTCCATGTGGCACTCACCATGAGCCTCTGCCGTATTTACAAGTCCTCCAGTGAATAATACCATTTCCAATTCATTAATTCATGCTTTGTTTAAGAGGGCCTGCGAATCAAAGACTACGGTGTATTTGAAGTTGTGTGTGTGTGTGTGTGTCTTTCTGTACTCTGTCTGTGGCGAACGTGACTTTATCCCAGTGTTCCTAATACAGACCGGTTCCTCTGGTGGCTTGGCTGCCTTGTCAGGGGAGCTTAGGCCTGCTACTTAATTTCCTCATTCATTAGTCAGCACCAAAGTAACTCGGGGTAAATACGGGGAAACAGGCCTTCGGAGCTGGCTATGTGCTTGCTCCATTGGCAGTGCACGTCAGCTTAATCTGGCCTACACAGCTTGTGACTGTCTGGCCCTTGTGTCAAGCAGAGCTTATTGATGTGCAATCCCCGCTGTACTCTGCAGGGCTGGTGTTTTCCACAGGGAAGGGCTTTATACGGACACAGGTAAACGCCTAGATGCAGTTGAGTTTTGGATAATGGCTGTTTGATTTTATCTTCTTGCTTTTTATTTCCCTCTCTGGCAATGTACTGATCGACTGATACAAATGTACTTTGGAATGCTCAACTTATTCTATGACGTCACAGTTATGGATTTGCAGTATAGGGAAGGCAATACAAATGTGAAGAAGCACTTGTGTCACGCTTGATGCCTGTCCTCATTCAGGTGTGTGAATTTGCTCTTCTGAATCATCTATTTATCAGTGGATAGCATAAAGGCTGTGTGTCAAGGTACTTCTTTTTTGATCAAGATACATGAGTGAGTTGAATTGAGGGAATATATCTTGCATTGAGGCAATGTTTTTCTGTTTTTACTTGAATTTGTATCACGACTGTCATTACAAGCCAAGCTTATTCCACCAGAGAACAAACATGAACTAGGTATGATGTTGGAACGGGAAACCAACTTTGTAAAAAACGTAACACAAGGTATGAATATTGATATTTCCAGCACTATCAAAAGTGCAATGCATTGATCCTTCGATTTTGACCTATTAACCCCTGAATTATATCCTAAAAACGTTGCATAACTATGTGACAAGTTTCTGTTCATGTATATCAAATTCCATTATTAAACCAAGACCTGATGATCACATGAATGACTGTATATATATATATATATATATACTGTGTTGTCTCTTTCATCCCGACTCTCTTCTCCATGAGTCAAAGTCCCGCTTTACTGAACATGTTGGTCACGGAGCTCTTTAATAGTTGTGTTTTTTCAACAGCTTGTCAACGTTAAGCCAACCTCTGGAGTCTTGTTAGAAACCCAATTCCTCTTCAATTTAGCCCCTTCAGCTCACCACAGTCTCCCTAACCACACTCCTTTAGTGGAATTTGTTGCTGAAATTGAGCTGCAAAGATGGTTCCAGCCAGGCGTTTAGCGGGAGGGCAGGGAGACCGCCATGCCGCTTAACATGCAAGTCAGGCTAGACAGCAACCCTCTGAATCCCAGTTAATAAAGTTTTGCAAAGGTCTGCAGCAAACAGGGTAAGTGAGAGAAGACCACCACAAGTCTGGTATGACCACAGGAAACACAGTGTGCCCTGAGCTCACAGAGAGAGACCAGCTCTAAAAGTGATACCCAAAGCCAAGCAGAGATAGCGGAAAGGTTTCATCTCAAAAACAAACGTTTAATATCTATATATTGGAAATAAATCAAACCAAAGAAAATATAATTTTGAAACATATATATATATACATATGTGTGTGTGTGTAAATATGTATGTGTGTTTTGGCTTAATTTTTTTCCTGTCTGTAAGAGTGTCTGCCGATAGTTAAGTCAACCTTTCAATGACATGCGCTTGTGATAAGCCGGGGACATTTGGGATTGTATTACCTGTTATCAGGCTGACACCACCATCAGAGAGCAAACATACTTAGCACTGTGCCTTTTATCCCCTGTATGCCAATGTCCCAACTACAGTTAATGGAGTCTTTGCACAGTGTAGCTGAACACAGGCCAGAATGAAGGGCAACTAAATGAGTTTAATAGGAAACTACTCGACTGGTCTGCTCTCATATTTACAGTATTAGATATAGAAAAAGTCCATACCGTAGCATTTTGTTTTTCAAATACTCTATTACAAACCTGTTCTTTTGGTTACTAATTGTTGAACTAGGCTTCACGGTGAATTTTATGTACTAGGTAGCATATCTCTCTACATGTAATCTCCCTGGATGGAATGCAAATATGTCCTTTGCTGTTCAGTGACAGAACAGTCTTTTAACATTATCTTTTTCATGTTCATGTCCCCCCCCCCCATCCTCTAGAATAGCGGAGGCAGAAGAGAGAAAATGGGATGATACAGCAATAAAGGGAGTGTGGTGAAAAACACAAAACACCTGATATCATATGTGTGCCTAGATTAATGGAGTATTCAAGTCTGCCCTCCTTTTCTTTGCACTTTATTTAAGGGAGAAAAGAGGGTTTTATCAAAGAGATTCCCATTAAAGGCACCTCAGGGGGTAACGTCCGTGGGATTTGTTGCCGTGCTTCTCCTCCCTGCCCTGCTCTCTTCGTCTGACTCCCGACCGTTTCATTAAGACAAATTACCATACATACAGCACAAACAAGCTCTTAGATGTTGATAAGACGGGATATAATATGATACATATTAGAAGCCAAAATATTAAGAAGACTCCTGGGGTGTTATATGATATTGTGCATTTTGTAATTCCGGCCTTAATGAGCGGTTAGTGGTGTTCGGAACGTATTAGGTGTTTGAGGACAATTGCGGATGAAACAGTTTCCTGTTCAACATTTCTTTCCATCTCCCCGGAGACTTCCTGGCTGACCTTGAGTGAGCACCAGAGGCTAATCAATAGCCGTGATCATTACAGAGAAGGCACTCACTTTAATTCCACAAAGACGCCAAAGAGCATCATTATTTATGATAAAGGACAGGTCATCCTCGGTGATATTTGCAAACCTCACATATAATTGTGGTGATTATTTCAATCTCCCCGCATTTCGCTGTCTCTATCTATCTAATAACAACCACCTTCAAGCATTTCGTTTTTTTTATCGACCCTTAAATTATGACGTGGTGTGAGGCACCTGGATCTCTAGATTCCCAGAAACTAAGGTGAGGCAGGACAAACAGGCATGGAACCCACTGAATCAATCTCCACCACCTCCCCTCACCCCCTCCCTCCACCACAGGCTCATTTCGATTTGGACAAGTCCAAGGGGCAGTATAGGCAGCTATGGATTGGCCTGCTTCATCATGGCCCGTCCGCCTGCAGGCAGGACAAACCAACAAGCAATTCATCTTTAAATTGTCAGCCCCTGAATGTCTTTTGCTGATGTAGTATTCAAGCTTGAGGGGGTTGACAGTTTTTTTTGTGTCAAGAATCACGTCCAAACGAAATCCTTATTCAAGGTTTAAAGCCTGGGTATCCTTGTATCATATTTAGCTTTACGTCAGTATGTAGGCACTGTCTGTGTCATTGTGGGGCAGAAGGAGAAAATCATACTCAGTCTAATATTAAACAGTGACTTGATGAAAGAATTATTTATATTTTGTGAGGTTTTATCAAACTACCTTAATTTCTTTTGCGAATATTTACTCATTCAGGTGCTCCAGGGTGATGGTTAAGAAAGGGCTTCAAGAAATGATGTTGAACAAGGGAGGAGTAACAGGCGCTTCCTGATAGCTCAGACAAATTCATATTTTTAATATACAAAAACACATCTATACCCACCTCCGAAGTACTTTTGAAACACAATTAACATTGGGTACTAAACATATGAGATTGAGAGAGAAATACTCAACATGGGGAAGACTAGAAACAAGAACAAGAAATGCAAGGATAGTGTTTCTCCAACTTTCACACAATATCAACATATCCCTATTTTGCAATCAATGCCATGGCAACAGCTGGCATATACACAGTAGATATTTGTAGAGACATAGGTGTGAAATATGCAAAGTATGAATAAATGTACTTGATTTTTTCCCCACAATGATAAACAGTAAGCAGCTTGCACAAGGTTTCTTTTCAATGACAGCCCTTTTCAGATAAAAATGCTTTTTCATAAACCCTCTCTTCGTATTTCACAGATTTGCTTCGACTTTAGAATAGTTTCCGCGGACGTTAACTCTCCAGTCTGTTTCAAGGTTTGTAGAGTTGAAACTTTTATCCTTTCTGAATCGTATGCGTCCTTTCAAGTTTATTTCACCTGCACCTGCGGCACCCTATCAAAATAACCCACATGGTCATCTTGTATTTAAATAAGCAGAGCAAAGTCTCCCTTTCTTCCTCTTACGTGTAAGCTGGAAAGTAAGAGAGGCACCTCATAACTCATGGAGAGCAGGAAAATAACCAGCCCCAGGTGACTGAGACCGCTCTGTAATGAGAGGGAGCAGCCCATACTCATTCCAACCAACAATCTCCCTGCTAGAACAAGAGAGACTTAATTAGCCTTCTCTCCATCTCTCCTCGTCTCTCCAGAGCCTCAGCACAGAGGAGAGAGACCGGGAGAAAGAACATCTTACAGTCCTGCTCATTGTGCTAGCAATCGCGCTCTCATAATTTGAAAAAGAATAAGGAGAGGATGTCAATCTTTCTCTCTGCCTCTCTCTCTCTCTCTCTCTCTCTCTCTCTCGTATTTCTTTTGGGCATCTGAGGAAATAGACAAGATCTATAAGGAAGGAGGGGTAAGAGACTGAAGTATTATTATGGGCAGAGAAAGAAAGAAAGAATAAAGTGAATAAAGGAGAAGGATGGGGGTGTACATTGAATAGGGCGGGGCTGGTGTGGTAAGCAGGTCTGTCATGCAGCGTTGAACCTGCCGGTGTTTGCTGGCGGCGTTGAACACAGACACATGGAGCTTGCTCCTGCCACGTCCAGCTGGGTCTTCCTGTCTGAATACGGGTCCAATGACAAGTCCTCTTGGCAGGCAAGGCAAGGCAGGTCTGTGAACGCGATGACAGCCCAGTGGGCGCTCCCCTTCGTTTGACACGGACGCACACAGACAAAAACACTCGCACACTTCCCCCCACGTGTTTGGCTCATTCGGCTCAGCTGGACCTGTCAGTGGGTTTATCGTGATACCAGCAGGAGCCCCAAGTTGGGGTTAAAGTGCAGGCTAGCAGCGACAGACTGGAGGTAAGTAGGAGTTCTGCTGACTTGCATGCAGCTCTCGTAAGACATGGGGATATAAGGGAAGGCTAACAGCAAGTCTTTAAGGAAGCAGATGTTATTCCCGATGCCATGTTATTGTATATGACATACCCAGAGGGTTTTGATGGCTCTCTTTGAGTCCACACAAAGATAGACTTTTGCCCATGTCCTTGTTCCATTTGGAGGCATTGCCAGTCCATCACAGAATTTCAAGGAAAGCTATTTTTAAATTCCTTGTAAGAAAAAGTCATTATTAGAGCCCTTGCTTATTACCCCTTTACATCAAAGTGTTAATGAGTGATGATAGGGCCTGAGACTCCTGACAACAGGATTCATTGCAAAACTGTGTTTGATACTGAATGCCCGGCTTGAATTCAAGATGGCAGGAGAGGCGTGTGAGTTTGACACACTCTTCATCTCCACAGCTACCCAACGGGAGGTGTTAGGACAGTGAGGTCATTATTCACTAGCATGACTCAGGGAATGATAGAGTTTTTAGCTGTGCACGGTGAATTAAAACAGCCACATAAACAAACAATGCATCATTTAGGTCTTTCACGATTATTTATTTATACATTTCAGAGTCATATTTCAAATATATTTTTCCTCTAAAATAGTTGATAACATAACAGAGAATATACACCACGCAGCACTGCTACCTTCAGACTCTCTTAATTGTGAAGGCGTGTTGAACACCTTGCTCCCGCTAGCCGGCCCACATACAGTAGCACACAGCTGCGCAGCCAGGCAGTAGTGTGTACCGTGTCGTGTGGTTGTCATGGGGACCAGAACCACAGCGTCGGGGAGGGGTTCGTTCGGGGACCAGGTGGAGACGGGAGAGGGATCGGTTTGAGGCAGCACAGTAAAGTACATGTGGAAACATAACAGTCAGTCTGGCTCACTGTCGACGCAACGCTTTGTATCAAAAGTCCATTCTATGTGTGTGTGTGTGTGTGTGTGACGGGACTAGCTAAAGACACTCTGCATGACAGGGTTGACTGACACAAGCCTACTGTGACCATCAACTGACCCCGACGGCTTGGTGCTCTACTGACGGTGTGGAGTGCCATGGAAGAAAGGGATAGCATCGGGTGTGAGGCACTTGCTTGTAGGTTAGTTGTTTGTGATGCTGTGGGAGGTCTGCCCCATCCTTGGTCACGGTCTGATAACTCCCCTAGGAGTCTCACACAAGCTTCACTCGTAAATAAAAGAGCCCCTCTTTTGAATGATGTTTTAATGAAAATGGTATTTCCTTAGATATAGCATGAGTAAATGAATCTATACTTGGAAAAGATTCACGCTTAACCCAACATGCATCAATGTTTCATGTATCAATGAGCATGAGTGAGACACTTTGTAGTGGCTACAGTCCTTACGGTTTGTTAGAAGTCTGTAAAGAATGTGATTAAAATACACGTCTTTGCTACTTCAGTATGACCCAATTAAAGAAAGTCAACTATTCATTCACATAAAGGCATATTTCAAATAGAATTAGATTAGTTCTGGACAATTTTCAGGCATGTTGAGTGATTTAGAGTACGTACAGGTAGACTTTATAAAAAAAGGTAGGATTTATCTAGCTGTATCATAACATGCCAAGGGAAAAGGAAAATTAAAACATTAGAGTTTGGCCAGGTCAATGTAGGCACTTAAACTTGTCAAAATGTCAAAACAAAAAGTCTTACACTATTCTTGACGTGCTCTGTCTCTCTCTTGGAATTGTGCCTCATTTCAACATTGACAAAGTCTGATCAGGATCTTGACGAATGAGAGTTGGAGAAACATTCATATAAGGAAGACATTTTAACACACACATATATATATAGCAGAAGTATCATAATGCTTCTATTGCGACTAGATTTAAGTCAAGTTGGTAATGGACAGGTTCTAGAGATTACAAGGCAGGCTGATTCATTGAAATATGAAAATCGATATCTGGCCAGTTGGTATCACCAATGGCTTGGCTTGTTTTACACATACGTAATTAATTTAGCAACCGTTTTTACTGAATGGTTTTATGATTTACAGTAAGTCATTGTTGGTATAAGACAAACGTTAATTTACTTTCTGTCAAAGCACTTGACCATGGACAGATATCTATTTTCTAGACGTGATCTTAGTTTGTAGTTGTTTTTCAAAATGAAAGATTTCTGATTGACTGACAATTTGCAACAAGAAGTGATTCATTTCATTATTTGAGATCAAATAAAACCAATTACCTCCTTTGGGGGAATAATCGTTACACGATCGCGTAATTTTGTCACAATGCTTTTCGTCTGTGACTCGTATCTGTCCAAAGTCAGGCTCCACCAATAGGGATAGGCCCTGCTTGCTATGATAAGTAGAAATGGTTACACACCAAATATGGTTAAATGGTTATACTGAAGCACATGGTAAGAGTCACGCCACAGTTATTGTGTGTATGGGATACACAGTTCACACAACACTGTTAAAGCAACAATCCATCCGGAGCTACAGTCCTAATGTATACATAATGTTAATGCTGAGGTAAGACACCAGAGTCCCTACTTATCAATAACACTTGTTGCTTGGCGAGTAATCGGAGATGCTGAGAGGATGCCTGTTGAATAGTGGTTATGCCTTGAAATGAGTGGACGCATTTCATTTTTGTCCAGTTGATAAGCTATATGGATATAAAAATTAGCCAATTTCCCAGCTGAACAGTTAGCAAGTTTAAAGCACATTATGTTAGACTGTTGGATTATAGAATGAGCAAGCAAAGTTTACAAGCAAGCATGAGGATGGCATTACTCAAGACAAAATGGCTTCCTGGTGACCTATCGGTGCATGTTAATCGACACTCTTGTGGCCATCAACCGTACACAACACGACATATGTCATGTTATTTCAAAAAGGGTACATGAATCAATATCCCTCGATCCTTTGCCATGGGTTTAGGGGGGTCCCCAGCGTGAAATGCAACCCTCAGAAGCTCAAACACTGAAATGTCAAATGATTTGAGTGCTTTTCAATTACAATATTAAAAGGTATCACAACAATCATATCACAGGACAAACATTAGGCCCCCCTCCAACGCTCCTGAAGCAGTCGATGAGCCACCAAACATGGGTACAGTGTCTCGGTGAGTGTGGAGGACACGGACATGAAGTGCGGGGGTGAACCTGTGTGAAGAGGGGCTGTGAAGGAGTACCGCTGAACCTTCAACAGAACAACAGCAAAGGCTTTCGCATATCAAACAAGAACCTGACCCTACGCAGACATTCAACCAAGATGGACTGATGGAAGCTAGCGAGTGCACCTCATGTACAGTCGACACCGCCCATCCCAAACCATCGCCCCCGTAGCATCCCACTGTTAAAACCTTCCTGTTTTACATCCTGTACAATACTTCCAATTCGGCCTTTCAAAAAACCTGCAGACTAGAACATCTCTCTTTCTCTCTCCCTATCTCTCTTCATCTGATATTTAACCCAACACACTAATAATAATAATAATAACAATAATAACTGATTGCATTTGATATAGCGCTTTTCTAGACACCCAAATCGCTTTACACTGCAGTGGGGGGGGGGGGGGGGACTCACAGTTAGGTCGCCGACGTGATAGCACCCACAACCCCACACACTGACCACCCTACTCCCCTCGGCATATCTCGTCAGAGGAGAACGTCTCCAATGGCTGTGATAATGGAGGACAGTCATCTGCTGAGTCATGTGTTTGGTTCCATCTCCAACTTGAACTTAGCGGGCATTTGGACATCGGAGTCCATTGTCCTCACGCCACACAGATTGACAGGGAGCGATAAAAAGGCTAGCAGTGCAGAGCTCGTGTGTGTGTGTGTGTGTGTGTGTGTGTGTGTGTGTGTGTGTGGTGCAGAATACAAGGGGTCTATTTGTCTCAGTCCAGGAGTTTAGGGTGGTGATGGTCCCTTCTGGTTAGGTCCAGACTCACATACACCCATCCCTTCTCCTCATAAATATGAACACAAAATGGCTGCCATAACCCTTGCCCATTGTATTGCCAAAACTAAGCAAAAGAGTTGACGAAAGGTTAGGCCGACATACTGCAACATTTCACAAGAGAAACCCAAAACAAAACAAAAAAACAAGAGATTGTATAAACTTGTGCTTCTTTAGGTTTACTTTGTTGATTCTGTAAAGTCACCCGTGTGTATTTGGGGTTCCAAACTTTAGGTTTAAACTTTGTAATATATCATATATAGATAAATGTACACATACAATCCGGAGCAGGAATTCTACTGTCACAGGCAGAGTGGAGAGGCAAGTAGAAGCCCCGTCTCTTTGCTCATCCTCTTTCATTTCCCGTGTCCATCCCATGTTCCTTCGGCCGCTTCCTAGCGTTTGGGGCCCAGGAAGAGAGGGGATCCTTGGAAAAAGGGGGACGCTCAGCCCAAGTCTTACCCCCTTTCGTCTCGCCTTCATCCCTAACTCGTCCTTTTGTTTCCTCTGTTCTTTTGTCATCTTTGGTAGTGTCCGACACTTTGGTGTGCCCAGGTAGAGGGGGGTGGGGGGGGGCGACACAACGGGTGAGTGAGGTGTGTTGTAGCTTGAAATGAGTTGGGATTTGGGATGTCTCTACAGCCACAAGGTCCGACAGAGTCACCGCCTTAAAACCGCCATTGAATGGTTGAATAAGGAGGTAAACCAAACACAATGTGTGTGTGTGTGTGTGTGTTGTGTGTGCGTGTGTGTGTGTGCGTGTGTGTGTGTGCATGTATGAAGAAAACAGACGTAGAGAAAGATGCAGAGAAGAGGTTTCAAGCATGAGCCTGTGTATAAGAGCAGGCTAGGTTGTGGTGTAGAGACGGCTGTGTGCGCGGGGAGGCGTGGAGCAGATGGGAGAGGGAAAGAGGGAGGGCGTGGGGGTGGGGCGGAAGAAAAGAGCTCGAGTCGGGGCAGTGCCTGTCTCCACAGGCAGGAGGCGCTGTTGGGGGGGGTGCTCATCATCTGTAGAGCAGCAGCAGGTAGGAGCAGAGGAACAATGGAAGTGGGCGTAACCCTGAGCCTCCACCAATCAATACTGTGGGAAAGTAAAGGAGAAACAAAGTGTCAAAGGTCAAAGGTCACATAATGAAAAACCCCAAAACATATGATGTCTTTTTACACCTTACACAATTCCAAGCAAAGCCAAACCTAACTTTGACTTTGGATCCATCGAACACCACATTCGACAGTTTATAAAAAAATTGGCACTGATACATTTCATAGAGACCAAAGAAATCCAACAGGGATCCAAAAAGGCAAAGCACACAGAAACTTCAACCTACATTAGGGCCAAGGTTAAAGAAAGACACTAGAAGACTGCAAGAGATCAAACTTCCCTGAAAAGAAACATCAGAGGCTTGTGGGTAAAAAAAAAAAACGTTTAAGCAATTTAAAGCAGGGAAACACAAGAGGGGCCGCTATTTCATCCCTCCAGAGCAGAATTCATGACAGAGATTCCACTTGTGCTATAAATGCTTTGAGATCTCATCTAAAACATAAGTTGCCTTTGATGTCATCATCAAACTGTTTTGTCGTTACTCAGCCAGCAGCATCTCTGGCATCAACAGAATAGCATCAGGCAATTCTAACTGTAGAGTTAGCTGATGTATTTTTGTATTGTTGTGATTGGAATGTGTTGTAATTTCATACTTTTTTTGGGGGGGGGGTTACACAAATTGTACACCCTAATTTCTTTATAGTACGACAAAAGGGCACACAAGAATACACAGAGAGTAAACAGAACATACAATCACATGCATACTGCATTCGAAATGAGTTTCATAAATAAAAAAAAAACAGCATTGTTTTCAAAAGATCAATATGAATTTATATAAGGGGTTTCACCTCAAGGCAGAAAATCAATGTCTCCATAATACAGCTTTTGATTCCAGCCCTTTTATAGAGACCAAGCTAAGTGGCTGGCACAGGGTCCACTCCACTCCTCATATATCCTCCATCCCACTCCCCCTCACTGTCTCTGTCTCTCTCTCAAGGTCCTTTGAAAGAGGGGGAAAGTTTGGGTCCCGGGTTCTGGACAGGGAGACAGATCCATTGGCCGCTCCTCTGTCATCTTAATTAAATATAGATAGGTAGGTTTGCTAGTGGATTAGAGCAAAGCAGAGCAGACAGCAGTATAGACGGTGTGTGTCCTGCACATTTCTCTCCCAGCGGCTAGCCGGCACCAGATGGAGTAATCTGCAGCACCTGTGCCAAAACGTACACCTGCGAATTCCAGCATAGAAAAAAATTCTAAAACACAGAGCTGACGAAGTAAAACTATTCACTCTTTATCTTTAGAGCGTATTTTTCATCGCCCCGCGCCTGCTCAGTTTATCTACCGCTGAGGCCGGGAGGAGAGCAGGTGGAGACTCTTTTTTTTATGGATAAACTGATCAATTGTTTTAGATTTTACACCACGCAATGTCCTTAATACAAAGTTGGCAAGCAGAACTAAATTATTAAAGGGGAAGTATCCTACTTCTTCTTTTTTCAGCTCTTGGCCCGAAACATTATTTTCAAGTAGTGTATCCAGCATACAGCTAAAGTGAATGCCAAGTCTATCTGTAAACTTGCTCAGGTTCACACTCAGGGAGGGGTAGGTGTGGGGAAGAAAATATATCATGAAAGACATATCTATAATTAAACAATTTCCTTAACCACGGCACTGTAACTATGATGTGTAAACGAAGAAAGAACTATTATTAAACATAAAAAAATACTGAAAAAGGAAAACCTTTAATCACATGGAGCTGGTTATTTAACACATGCCTGCACACAAACACCTGCATTAGCACGCACACATACACACGCACACACACATACAAACATAAACACAGACACACACACACACACAGACACACACACACAGACACACACTCACACACACACACACACACACACACACACACACACACACACACACACACACACACACACACACACACACAGACACATCTGGGCCCCTGAGCAGTCACAGCCTTGATTTATGTGTATGGAGCAGCACAAAATATGTCAGAAA
>JAVQIZ010057238.1:0-18343 GCA_036023535.2 Galaxias brevipinnis
GGATACCCCTAACCCTAGTACTGACACAGGGATACCCCTAACCCTAGTACTGACACAGGGATACCCCTAACCCTAGTACTGACACAGTGATACCCCTAACCCTATAATGTACTGACACAGTGATACCCCTAACCCTATAATGCACTGACACAGTGATACCCCTAACCCTAGTACTGACACAGTGATAACCATAACCCTATAATGTACTGACACAGTGATACCCCTAACCCTAGTACTGACACAGTGATACCCCTAACCCTAGTACTGACACAGGGATACCCCTAACCCTAGTACTGACAGTGATACCCCTAACCCTAGTACTGACAGTGATACCCCTAACCCTAGTACTGACACAGTAATACCCCTAACCCTAATACTGACAGTGATACCCCTAACCCTAGTACTGACACAGTGATACCCCTAACCCTATAATGCACTGACACAGTGATACCCCTAACCCTAGTACTGACACAGTGATACCCCTAACCCTAGTACTGACAGTGATACCCCTAACCCTAGTACTGACAGTGATACCCCTAACCCTAGCACTGACACAGTGATACCCCTAACCATATAATGTACTGACACAATGATACCCCTAACCCTATAATGTACTGACACAGTGATACCCCTAACCCTATAATGTACTGACACAGTGATACCCCTAACCCTAGTACTGACAGTGATACCCCTAACCTTAGTACTGACACAGTGATAACCATAACCCTATAATGCACTGACACGGTGATAATCATAACCAAATATAGACTGTGAGTGTTTCAGAATCATAAATCAGCAGGTGGAGCGATAGGCTAAATTGAATTTAGAATCAGAGAGTTTAAACTAGGTGTTGATGTTGTATGTAGATGTTTTTGTACCACTGCAGAGTTGAAGGACATTGGGGAATAATGTAAGGTTCTTTCTCATCTAGAGATCCCAAGGTTGGTTTTATGGATTTAGGCAGTTTGATATAATTCAAGGTTTACTTCAAGAAATTGAGTGAGGAAAGATCATGTCTAAACATAACTAAAATAATTGACATGTAATTGTGTGTGAGAGCTACCGTCTGTTTGTGTGTGTGTGTTTCAATGCAGAGCTACCATCTGTTTGTGTGTGTGTTTCAATGCAGAGCTACAGTCGGTTTGTGTGTGTGTTTCAATGCAGAGCTACAGTCGGTTTGTGTATGTATGCTTCAATGCAGAGCTACAGTCTGTTTGTGTGTGTATGCTTCAATGCAGAGCTACAGTCTGTTTGTGTGTGTGTGTGTTTCCATGCAGAGCTACCGTCTGTTTGTGTGTGTGTTTCAGTGTTTCTCCCTGTGCCTTCCCATGTGTGTATGTGTGTGTCGGGTCCAAACGTCTCCTCTCTCCTGTAGAACAGCCATTTTGTCTTTGCCGTTGGCTGATTGTGGATACAGCTCTGAGGGGCTTGATCTCAGGGGCAAAGTGAGCTGCAGGAGAGTAGATCCAGTCTTCCCCTTGGACCAGCGGGCTGTGCATACAGGCCGAAGAGGAGGAAGAGGAGCGGCGTCTCCGCAACCTCGGCTCCCTTTTACCCTTCATCTCTGCTGCAGATTATTCCAGTCATGCTCATTAGAAAATGTAAACATTTTCACAGACCATATGGTTCAGCCGTCTCAAATCTATGGCTTTAGTTAAAATATCAAATGTCTTCTGCTTCAGTTTTTCAGTTTTACCTTCAGTCAAAGGAACTGTTGGTTCAAAGTATTTGGTGAGTACTGGTTTAAGAACTTTGATGTGGGTTACTGTACTATCAGATAGACTAAATCATGTACATTCAAGTCTCTAGATAGAAAATTTATTATCACGCTACTAATTACCAACCCATTACTATCTCAAAACACAATGTCTTAACATGAGGTCGCTGTAACAAAATTCCTGTCAAATGGCAGTAGAATAAAAAAACTGAACAAACTCCTTTCACTTGTTGCCCCAAACATTCTATGGTGTCAGAACAGGCTGCTGGACCTGTCTCACCCCTCACTAATACCCAATAACAGAGTACCTACAAACTGTATCTTGCCACAGAAAAATAAAAGGATAAAAAATAACTAAAAAGGGCCTCTGTATTATAAAGTGCGGAGTCACAAAGAACAAAAGCTCCAGAGAGAGAGAGATCAGGAAGCAAAGGCACCTGGAGGTGGCCAGGCCTCCCCTCTCTGATCCCTGCACCTGCCCCGCACAGGTCCAGCCCGCTCTGGAGGGCCAAAGAATGTCTGGTCAAGCGAGCAGCGAAGGCCACAACAAAGCCTCGTTTCAGGACAGATTACAACTTCAACAAGAGACTCTTTGATTGGGCTACTTTGAAAAACATCATCAATATAGAGATCACCCCTGGGGTCAAAGAGGCCGTTATTTCTGTGTGTGTGTGTGTGTGTGTGTGTGTGAATGTGTGTGTGTGTGTGTGTGTGTGTTTGTGTGTGTGTGTGTGTACATCTTTTGCAGGTTTTAGATGCATACTGAGCACAATTTAATGTTGTAAAGACACAAACGTATACACATATACCTCTCCCCCATTGTCATAATTTGTTTAATTTTATAACACTGCATAAATTGAAAAAGTCAACTTTGTGATGTGCAGACAAGATAGTCTAAATATGTCTATTTGATTAGCTTCTGCTTTGTATTGGAGCAGAGGAGCCAACAAGGCCAAGTTTACACGTTTGTTCGAAAAATGTACTTAGGCCAAAGCTTAGTTTAGCCTGTAGCGCCACCTGCTGCTCTTATGAGACACCACATTTCCAACCACCACTTTGCCAGCACGTTAAATGGGGAACCGGATTTTTCTCAATCTGTGTAAAATTAGGTTTTGAATAAGGTCACTGAGGTCCAAAAATAAGGGTTGTAAAACTTGGTTCCGAGCATTTCCTATGATTTCCTTTATGATGTTTAACACACACGTCAAAAACAAATAATATGCAATCATGTATAAGAATAACAAAAACTTTTTTTTTTATTGAACAGGGCCACAAAAACATTTAATATCTCATATAAAGTGCATTAAATATTAGTTTCAGCATCCTTGAAATGGTTAGACTGTGAAATATCGCTTGAATTCCTTGACGATAATTTATAAGAATTAATTTAAGTTTCCTTCCTGTAAATTTACATAAATTAATACGTAGGCAATTTCAAAATCTATAAAAAAAACGTATAACAAACATATCAACTGAAACTTGGATGTCAGTTAGGCAAATGTTAAACAAGCCGACACAGCCACGGCCTTTGAGTTTTTAGGTTCAACAGATTCATCCAAAACCTCAGAAGATGTTCAATCTCAAATCAAATAGGTTGATACATTGAATCTGGCAACCCAGATTTGGAGGCGTGTTTGTTTACATTGCTCATCACGCGCCATGCGGCTCTGTAACTGCTACGTGATGACGTCCGATTGAAGAAATCTGGTGCTACTCGGAGGAGACGCGGCTTTTGTGACATTATTCAAGAAATACAATGAAATCACAGGTGAGAATAGACTATTATCTACATATGTAAGGTATCTATATAGCAATGCACGGCTAGTTAGTGTTGAAAATGAAAGAATTGTACATCGTTCTTAGCATTCATTTTTGCAGTGCATGGTTGCGGTTTAGCTTTGGGCCGAAGCGCGCGCAGCCTGTATCCGCAACACGATTCTTCAGCATCGTGTTGATCACACGGGAAATGAAAATGTGTCATTTGCAGTTTTGTGGCTGAACGAGCTTATGGGTACACTTTGTATCGTGTACCACGATCTTCTAAGCGGTGTGCATTGACCAATGCATCACTTACTGTGAAACATCAAATTCAACGTTTAATACGGCTGAGCCCTTAACACAGGCGTTCTTTCTCGTTTGAGCATCTGACATGACGTGACAACATTGCTTGACAAATGAATTAGGCCAATGTAACATTACGTTAGCTCTGCTTTTGTTATTTTGTTTTTACAAGTATTTTTGGTATCGTTTTGTGGTTGGAAGTAGACGTGGATGTTGATGCTTGTTTTGAGTGTGAAGCTCATTGATGCTATTACATCTGGAAAAAAAGGTATTTAGTACAATGTGTCTTTTTTTTTAAATGTGTATTTAACCTTGGATTTTTTTTTTATATTTTGGTTATCATTGCTTATAATAGGGGGCATATTGACATATTTAACAGGGCTATCTATCATTTTAAGACTCTCAAACTCAAACCAATTCACAAATACACACATCTCTTTAGTTCTAGATCAGTGGCTGCCATGGAGACCGAGGGGAACGCGCTGTGCGTGGAGTTCCCAGACTTCTCGTGCTCGCTGCTGCAGAAGCTCAACCAGCAGCGGCAACGCGGCCAGCTCTGTGACATCATAGTGGTGATCCAGGGCCACCAGTTCCGCGCTCACCGGGCCGTGCTCGCCGCCAGCTCTCCGTACTTCTGCGACCAGGTGCTGCTGAAGAACAAAGCCCGCGTGGTCCTCCCGGATGTCATGCGGCCGTGTGTGTTGGAGCGCCTCCTCCACTCCTGCTACACGGGCACGCTGCTGCTGCAGAGCGGCGAGGTGGTGGCCTTCCTCACCGCCGCCAGCTTCCTCCAGATGTGGCACGTGGTGGACAGGTGTACGGAGCTGCTGGAGGCAGGAGGAGGGGGCTCTGCTGGCTCGCTCACCCACAGGTCTGGAGCCGGGCTGGGGCCGTGTGCTGGAGGAGCAGGCTCTGATGACAGGCCCTCTCCAGGGGACAGCAGCTACCACAGCCCCGGGGATGATGGCTCTCTGGGGCTGGACTCCAGCGGAGGAGGAGGGGGGTCGGACGGATTCTCTAAGATGGAGATGGAGCAGCTTCTGGAGAACAGCAGCTTCTCTCCCCCAGCCCTGGACCATGACCAGGTTAAACATGTCGGACTCCTAGATTACTGTTGAAAATATATAAATGACTAGGCAATTATTTACAAGTTCAGTCTATATAAAACTCTGGCTTTAGAATAATATGCCAAAGTAATGAAATACTATGCTGTATTATGATTTATATGACCTGATAGCTGTTCTGTTTCCAACATAGTTACTCACATGGAAAGGAACAACATATTTTGTTGAATAAAACATGCTGACAGTCTGTTCTGTTGGTTTCCATGGCAGCCTGGCTGCGGCAGTGAGGTCACCAGTCAGAACGGAGAGGACACGGAGGCCGAGGCAGACTACCGCTACACCCGACCCGCCTACGTCCCCCCGAGCATCATGGGACACAGGAAGTGGGTGCAGGTGAAGGCGGAGCGCCCGGAGCAGGGGGAGGAGGAGGACGACTGCGGGGGACTGTTCTGCAGTGATGCCCAAGGACAGAGCACCCTCCTGGGCCGATCTCAAGCCTCGGCCAGCCGGAGCTCCCTGGAGGACAGCCTGGAAGAGAAGCTGGCGGCCCAACTGGAGGAGGAGAGCCTGGATGAGGACCGGCCGTACGAAGACCCTCTGGACTTCTACGGCACCACCATGGAGGGCTTCTCCACAGGGAAGAATGACAGCGGGCACATGCTGACCGGTCTGAAGGAGGACCTGTCTGAGGCCAGGGTAGGAGGAGGTGAGATCAGGGAGGAGGGAGGAGCAGACGGAGGCGGGGAGCGTAGTGCCGGGGGGGGCAGCGGGCCCCAGGAGGAGACGTCTCACTCGGGCTTTGCCTCGGTGGTCTACAAGCTCTACCCCTGTCAGTGTGGAAAGAGCTTCACCCACAAGAGCCAGCGGGACCGCCACATGAGCATGCACCTGGGTCTGCGGCCGTACGGCTGTGCCGTGTGCGGGAAGAGCTTCAAGATGAAGCACCACCTGGTGGGCCACATGAAGATCCACACGGGCGTTAAGCCCTACGAGTGCAGCCTCTGCTCCAAGAGGTTCATGTGGAGGGACAGCTTCAACAGGCACACATCCTCCTGCAGCAAGGCCCAGCAGCAGGCCTCGCAGACGGGAAGGAGGGCAGGAGGGGACACGGCCAGCCCTGGAGCTCAGACCTGCTGATCAACCTGGGGGGGTTGGGGGAGGGGGGTTGGTGTTGAATCAAAAAGTGTCAAAATGGCGTATTCACTCCGTTGTGCCAAGTTAAACTGATACACTTCTTTCCAGCGTTAAAAAGGAATGCTTGATAGTTAGCTAACGATTAAATCCAGATATTTTTAATGTTACTTTTTAACATTTCGAGCACAATGGACTGTCACACAATGACTATTTGCCTGGCTGTGTTCTCTTTTCATGGCCTGTCTGAGGGCTGAACCCAAATACGACTACAATCACAAACATAATCACTTCCTCCTCCTTTAGTTACATATAATGAACATATATACAACAATGGTTGAACAGTGTCCTTATGTGGTACGTTGCAGTCCTGGCCCTGAGCAGGGGGAATGTGTCACTACAGCTATCTGTCAGGACCCTGGCTGAGTCCCTCTCCCTGGCACACCCTGCTGCTCTATAGATTCATATCTTTCAGAGTGGCCCTCCTTATGAGTTTAAATATTAGTTACAAATCACTGATTGGCTAACTTAACTTTAACTATATTCAACAAAAGACTACAGAAAGTGAAGCATTAAAAATGCTTTTTGCTGGATTTTAAAAATGAAGCTCCCTCATTACTGATAGAGCTTATCTCTTACTACAAAGTGTTTTCACCTTTGGAAAAGGCGACGGCCAGGTCTATGGTACGGCAGTGTGATAAGGCCGTCATTTAGTTGCTCATTGACTGAGTTCCCTTCACCATTTCAGTAACAATGACTTAGTCAATAGCGTGCCAGCACAGGTGATCAGAGCCCAGGTCATGAAGGAGCCAGTGTTAGCAGCACACCTAGATTTACTCATCGTTTCAGCGTTGTTTCTGAGTGCAAACACCTCCGTTTCCACTTTGCTTTGGCTGCAGATTAGATAGTCCCCTTACATTACTCCACGGTAGTGTGTTGCTTTAACAACTGGAATGAAGACGCACACTGTTGGGTATGAGTGAATGCTATTTAGAGGTCTAAAGAGGATGTCACCTTAATGTGAGTCACAGAACATGACAGTGTCCGTTTTACCTCAATATCAACACACATATATTCAGTGGTCCCAAAACACCCTGAGGGTCTTGCTAGTGGATGTGTGCAGTGAGGAGAGGAGTTTTCTGCCTTCTCAGGACTTTGGATAGAGATTCTAAGTATAGTGCCATATGCATATATATACATAGTTATTTTTACCAGATTCCTACAAGTAGTTGGTTTTTAGCCATTGTTATTGTATTGCCTCCTACAAACATATTACCATCATTCAGAAAATTGGTTTATTTTTTATTTTAAAGTTTATGATGTTGTAAACATCAGGACCATTGTTTTTATTAGGAGTGGTGGTCATGTGTATACATAAGAATATTTATTAATGGTCGTTGGAAGGAGAACGTGTAAATTCTGTTTGTTAGGCTTATTGTATGAACTGTTGGTAAGTAGTGGTGAATAGTGTTTGTTGAAGTGTAAAGATGTTTTGACCAAGTCACATTTATTAGCTACAATTCCTGATTTGTAGACTGTTTTTGTAAATGCGCCTTTATCGCTAATCAGTTAGGCTAAATAGTCGTATCATGATCATGTTATTTTCTGGAGTGGTACTGTTTTTAATAGCACTTATGTATTGTTTCTATATTTTCTCTGGATTCTCATTTCACACTTCTGTTAAAAATCTGAATTACAAAAAGGGTTGATAGTGCTTGAACAGAAGTCAACCTCTTTCTCTACCTCACAGTTCCATCAGACTATGTGTAATTTTAGGAAAACAGTACGATAAATGTTGGTATTTCCAGGACCACAGACTCCAATTGTTATATAAGATTATCATTTAGCTTTTTTAACGACAAATAGGCTAGAACTGTAAATAACGTCTGGACCTCAACTACTGAAACCTCAACTTTGTCATCTGTCAACCTTTCAACGTTTAAACTGTTATTTATAGAAATGATAATGCGCGCTGTGCCACCCTTTGTACTAATTGGAATCTCCAGCAGGAACAACATCATGTGTGTCTCCTTAAACATTTTGTTGTTCTTCTACATTTTACTTTAATCTATGCCCATAAATAACCACCAATGTTTGCATAAGCCTCTTATGCTTTCAGAATAGTCTATTGAAACACTATTTAGTGTTTTGTCATTATTTACAATGTACTGTTTACTCTGTCTGTTATCCTACTTCGAACAAAGATTATTAGGAAATCTCAGCGTTATCAACTCCAGTGTCATAACTATAAACATATTTCTGTTTTTCTCGAAAAGTGAACATAGGCTATAGTCAAATTCAGAGTCTGCCAAATATTACAATTTCAGGACTCTTTGACAGTGGAAAACTAAAAAATCACTTTGTTATGAAGTGTAATTATTGCCTATTGGCTACGGACATGTTGGTTAATCTTTCCTTCAGTTGCAAAACAGACAATCAAATCTGTCAGGAAAGCAGGTTGTCATAGAAACATCTGTCTTTTCCTGAATATAGTGTGACATCAGGGAACCTTTGGCGTAACCGATAAACATACACATTAATTAAGGCCAGATTTAATATGTTAAGTATACTTAGTTGGCGATCCCAAACACAGCGTTAAATCATTTGAATGGACGATCACGTAACTGCTGAGTGCCTTTAATTTGATGGAAGTGATTTAACTTCTTAGATTGTTGATGTACAGGATCCTGGCTACATTCTGAAAGCGTATTGATACATTTGTTTTTCACATGACAGGGTTACTACCCTCGGAAATGTTGTATGAAAAATATTTAGACACATTCAGTGATAGAACTGTACTATTGTGTCAACTGCCTTTAAGTAAATGAAATACAGTTCACCTACTTCTTTGTTTTGAAATATATGCTTGTCTATAAAATGCATTTGACCAATTGTATTAGCTCTGTATCTGAAAAATGGCTTGAAATTGGTATTGGTTGAAACATTTAGGCAGTCTTGATTTGTGACAATATCATTTTGTTAGGATAATACTACAGTATTTTTGTATTTGGGTACCAAGACATTCAGGTTGGCTGCTGCGTTGATTGTTCGCCATTTAAATCCATATGTATATGCCAATTTATGAGTTATATTGTACAGTACACCTTCTTTGTGAAACCAATCTTACTCAAAATTAAATGTGTTTTAGTCTTAAGATCTCTGATAACATTGTAAGAAGATGCATTAGCAAAACAGGGTGCTATGTCCTATTTTTTGGGGGGAGATGGGGTGGGAGGTTCTGCTTTTATGTTATTGGAATATTTAAAATTAACTGCAAAACCAATTCAGAATGAAAACTTATTTCTGCTTTACAGCTGTCTGAAATTATTTTGGGGTCTGCTAAATGTGTTATTGTACTGATGGATATCCATAGCACAAAACAAAGGGGTATATAATCTGCTTTGTGCATTCTGAAGTGTAAATGACTCTAAAAGCTTGATACGGGTGACAGGAATAACACAAAAACATTTGGTTTTTATTTTAGGACAGAATGACCAAAGCTATAGATTAGGCTGTAGTCTGGTGGGGACACTGGGTATGAGATCACAACCGTGCTACCAGTAACCAATGCTTTGTTTGATGGCCTCTTGGAGACATCCCTTTGATGAAGGTTCAAGCTTCATTATTCTGTTCTATCAGTGCAACACGCTCATGCACTCTATAGCTATTTGCTTGGTCATTCTGGTGAGTGGAATAGTCTTTCTTTATATATAACAACTATAGAGTGAAAACTACCTCACTATTGGCCTGTCCTCTGGTCTCACTCAGATTAGACGTATCTTAACATAGCCCCTTCACTCAATGACCATCTGGGTTATTCTCTTCTTATAGAAGAACTTGTGAATGTTTTGTACAAAAAAGTGGGTTCAGCAATAAATGTTTTCAATGTGAAAAATAGATTTCTCTTGGGTTTGTTGCCTGACCTTTAGGGTTTGTGTCTGACCTTATGTCCTAGCTCTTCCAGTAGTCAAACATTGCACATGTAACTCTGCCTTGCTATGAAGATTGAAACCTCCATCTAACAATGCCATTCTCTGCTACTTGTGCAGCAGTAGATGTTTGAGTTGAGATACTCCTAATGTCAAAAACATGCCAATCTAGTGTTCTTCCAGTCTAGATAGAGTGTTGCTTTGCTGCAGCAGACATTACTGCTGTGAAAGGCTGTGCTGGGTCAGATGGTCACACAAAGGCTTCAGCCATGGAAGTAGGAAACCATCACTGTAGTCATTACTATGCAGAGACAGGCTTTGACAGATTGAGGTTAGAATAGTCATATACCATTATTTTCACAAGTACAGGGTCAGAGTTAGGGCACACTGGGGATTATAATTGCATAGTAGCAAAGTGAAATCAAATCAATGTTAGAATAAATCATACATCATGAATTGTATAGAACTGTGCAAAGTTTTAGGCAGGTGTGAAAGAATGCTTTAAAGTAAGAATGCTTTTAAAAATATATAAATGTTAATTGTTTATGTTTTTAATCAATTTCTAAAAGACAAAGTGACTGAAAAGAAAATCTATACCAAATCAATATTTGGTGTGACTACCTTTTGCCTTCAAAACAGCATCCCCTGCCTAAAACATATGCACAGTACTGTATTTCTCTAGACTTCACTGCACTCAGTTCCACCAGAAATAATCTATGAAAATGTTTAGAAGTATGTGTAGGATTTATTAAAGGATAACGGCATGTACTTTATACACAGTATATAACCGCATATTTTATTGACTACTGAAGAGAACGTTGCGAAAATAAATTACACCAGCAGAGGGCAGCGCCAGTCCGATAATGACAATTTGCTAGTAGTGGTACTAGGATGACCTTTAAGCTTTTCATCAAAGACGTTCATCAGTAACCAATTGTTGTATGTTTTACTCCTTTCAGTGGGGAAGCTACAGCAGGTCTATGTATCAAATGGTGTGTTCGAAAATGGGGAAAGTAGCCTATATTACAGTTATTTAGATTACAATCATTTGTATAATTTACAAGCCTACTGTAAATGTTTTAGCCATTTAAATTTCAAATTCATGTTGTTTTTTGTAGGTAGGTGCTAGAAAAATGGTACCTTGAAGATTTTAGTATAAGAAGAACGTTCAATTAATTGCGAATGAACACCTTGAAATGTAAAATAGATAGCAATATAGGAGGAACGGAAAGCTGTCTTGTTGCGCCTTTAAAATATGCATGGAATAAACTGATTATCAGCCCTTATCCTACATATTTGCTTTGCTTTTTATCATTTTTTTTTTTTAGCTTTTACTAATTATGACTGCAACCAACATTTCAATCCTATACAGAATAATGTGAACCAAAACGTGCACCTGTCTCTACCCTGAATTTGAATAGTCCCGGCCCGTTACCCAAATGATTGGCTTGTTCCATATATAGGCGGGGCTTTGTGTGGATCCGAACGGGGTGATTAGGCAATACACCTAGCTGTCAGGTTAACGCACCTACCTGCCACTTCCGTCTGTCGGTATTGTATATTTTCCCTTTCGTGAGCATGAGTGTCAATTCCACATATCACTGCCATGTTTATGTGGTTCAAGAAGATGCGTTGCATGGGATAAACAGGTTTTGCACTTAAAAGAGCTATATCACGACCTTTTTCTTTTGGAAAGGAATAAACCGGTGATTTTGAAATATCGCTTGAATACTACCACGAATGGGTTGGATTTGCTGGAGTTTTATAAACGTTTACGTTGACACGGCAGTGCAACAGCGAGGGATTTAGCCTCGCTTTTGGAGAGGTAAGGATAAATGATCGATCGTATTAGATAGATACTGCTGAGTTGATATCTGGTGTTTTTATCTCGTTTTAGGTTGTAATGTTATTGCGTTTTTGGACCACTACCGCTGTAGCATTGATGTTGGGCGGCATGACGATGGCTCGTGCAGGGTAAAGGTGATACGGACTGAAAGGTTGGGTTTTCGTGTTGTGGGCTCACGTTCATCGCGCTCACTAATCTGGGTTATGCGACACTTTCGATTCGTCCCCTCTATAGGCTGCCTGCAGAGATTTAGCACAATTATAAATATCACATTGGAATAGCCTACGCCAGGGTTGAGTATAATACATTGCAGTGTTAAAAAATAGGGACTCCTGCTGATTCTAAGGAGCATTTCATTCATCCAGGTTTTTTTCCTTTTTTACTCATTCGCATTCCTGGCGTCCTCTCTAGAAGGCAGTGTTCTCCTTGTCTTCTCCTTACTTCAGAAAGCAATTATACGTTGGCAAACAACTCATTCATGTATTGCATATACGCACTGAAGGCTTGTATGCTGTGTTGTAGGCGCTCTCTTATGTTGATGTTATTTATTCACAGGCTCTATCGTGACGACCGGTTTGACGTGGGCATCACATTCTATGCCACTTCTTATTCATTGCATAAAACGGGAATTGATACTGTTGTTGTGCGTCACTGCCTGCAGTGTAATCTAAACTCATGGGGTCATAGCCTGCCTCGCTTTCCTTAAGAGAGCCTCTGCCCGTTGCCTTGTCTTGAAATAGCAATGGTACGGATTAGTACAACGATTCTGAGCTTTCCTCTATCCAAGTTTTCTCTCGACAGATTGTAATAATCTCGGGTGTAGGTGCTTTTTGCACTCAGAAACTCTCAAGGAATAGGCCGTATGTAGGTCTGGCAAGTGTCCTGGAGGGAAACGCTCCGTTTCAATCTGATAATCATATCAACACAAAAATGAAAGTAGAAATGTTGCATAATACTTCATGGATTATGATCCTAAATAGGGGTCAAGATACCAGGTTTTATTGTGTTGTTTTATTGTATGATTGTTGTGAATACATTTCACCATATGTTGTAAAGCACTAGGTCAAGAAACCTATCATCTGATTGTACCACTTTAACATACAGGTGTATAAGCAAAATGATCATGCCTCTCTGATCGCTTACTTGTGACTTAAGTAATTCCACAAACTGATGGTGACATAGTCGAAACGTTGACTCAAGGTGAAGGAATCCCCTGGATTTCCCTGTAGGATTCCTCAGATAGGGAGTTTCAGTGAGTGACATTGAGCCAGGAAGGACATAGCTATGCCTGTGTCCTGCTCTTAGATGGTTTATCTCGGTCGGTGGGCTTGGCTCAGGCTTTCCAAACAGGATTTCTTTCATTTGAAACAATACCTTGGCCAGTTCCTAGGTAGCCACTTCCTTAGCAGGAATTTGCTTTGCGTATTACTACCAAGCACCCAGCAGCACTATTGCTAATTATAATTTGTCCGCCCACAACAACACCTTGCCTGTTAGTTCACATACAATGCAAGTCCAGTTGCTGGGCTACAGTACACTGAAAATATCATAGCCTGTTCAGTCAGTATCCAGTACTGTTTGTTGATTATGTGAAAATACCAGAGATGTTCAGTCAATAACCAGTACTGTATGTTGATTATGTGAAAATACCAGAGATGTTCAGTCACTAACTAGTACAGTATGTTGATTATGTGAAAATACCAGAGATGTTCAGTCACTAACCAGTACAGTATGTTGTTTATGTGAAAATACCATAGCATGTTCAGTCGGTAACCAGTACCCAGAGCCATATATAGAGATATAGATCTCTAAATGGCTCTACCAGTACCGTATGATAGAAAATACGACTAAGGTCCGCAGCATTGGAAGCATGAAATCATTCAACATTCAACAGCTTACAAGCAACTTACAACCTCTCCTGTGTTACCTGTAAGCCTTCAACAACGTTTAGTCCCTTTGTAATGCTGTAGCTGGCTATGTAGTCCCTTTGTAATTCTGTAGCTGGCTATGTAGTCCCTTTGTAATGCTGTAGCCGGCTATGTTGTCCCTTTGTAATGCTGTAGCCGGCTATGTAGACGCTTTGTAATGCTGTAGCCGGCTATGTCTTTTCCTTACGATTAACTTTGGGTGAGCTACAACAGACACCCTGCTTTAAAGTGGCCCGTATTGTCTTTGACATATGTAAATGAAATGGGTTTTAATTGACCGTGGACAAAATGTTATGGAGTTGACCACGGGCCAGCAGTCGTGTCACTGATGTGACAGAGAGCAGGGGGTATTGATTCCATTTAGTGCTAGATGCTGCATTTAGGTATCCAGGCTCTCTGGCCAACTAGTGTGCAGTTCTATAGTTCAACATACTATGATAATAATAATACATTTAATTAGAGGGTGCCTTTCAAGACACTCAAGGTCACCTTACAGTATATAGTACAATTACAATATACAATAAAATGAAAATAAAATATAAAATAGAAGTAATTCAGCAACATAGTAACAATACAAGAGGGGGTGTAGGGTAGGAAACCATGGAAACCACAATGACACATTAGTGAACACACAACAAGCTGGTTACTGCTTAGTGACTGAACATCTCATCTATATATATATATATATACTGTATATAGATATAGATATAGATATACATACATAATGAGAAAGAAAGAATACATATAGAAATACACACCAGTGGACCAGAGAGCCTGGATAACTAAATGCAGCATGCAGCAATCAGCACTTAATTGAATCAATACCCCATGCTCCGTCACATCAGACTACTACAGCATACATGTATGTTTAGAAAGAAGATTAGATGGTTGAGTAATACAAAACCCCCAGACTGATCCCCTCAGTATATTTTACATAGCACTATGCTATTGAGTGAATGGGAGTTCCTCAGTACATTTTACACAGAACTATGCTATTGACTGAATGGGAGTTCCTCAGTATATATATTTATTATATCTTATATATTTAGTATAGTATATTTTACATAGACCTATCATACTGACTGCATGGGAGTTCCTCAGTATATATATTTATTATATATTATATATTTGGTATAGTATATTTTACATAGACCTATCATACTGACTGAATGGGAGTTCCTCAGTATATATATTTATTATATATTATATATTTAGTATAGTATATTTTACGTAGACCTATGGTACTGACTGAATGTGAGTGAGCTCAGGAGAAACCTAGTAGTTACATCAGAGACACTGGGGCTACTGTACGAAGGGCGCTGTAACATACAGCAGGACTATAAACTCCACCAGGGAGCTTAGTGTGGGTCAGCTGTCCTTGAGATGTTGTGAACACACACACACACACACACACGCCGCACTCCTCTCACCATTTCTGCTCTCAAGATGAACGACTTTCTCCCAGATATTCATTTTCTGGAGTGACGTACCCTCCTGTGCTATGTGCTGAGAATACTGTACTGTAACATGATGTACCCTTCTGTGTAATGTTATGAGAATACTGTACTGTAGCATTACCCTCCTGTGCTATGTGGTGAGAATACTGTACTGTAACATTTCGATTTTAAACTCCCTGACAGACAGTCATAAGCTGGCTGTTCTTGTTTGGTGGTGGTGGTGGTATCTTAGTGGCCTATAGGTCCCTCTCTTTCCATTCACTGAGCAACAGACTGGAGGGTTGTTATATGTTGTTGTTGTAGTAAACAGATAGTAATGCAGGTTACTCACATTCTCACTGTGACAACAGTGTGTGTTGATTGTTATCTGTTGTTGTAGTAAACAGATAGTAATGTAGGCTACTCACTGTCTCATTGTGCACCAAGGCCTGTTATAGTAAACAGATAGTAATGTAGGCTACTCACTGTGTTAACCAAGGCTACTCACTGTGTTAACCAAGGCTACTCACTGTGTTAACCAAGGCTACTCAGTGTGTTAACCAAGGCTACTCACTGTGTTAACCAAGGCTACTCACTGTGTTGACCAAGGCGTGTTGTAGTAAACAGATAGTAATGTAGGCTACTCACTGTGTTAACCAAGGCTACTCACTGTGTTAACCAAGGCTACTCACTGTATTAACCAAGGTGTGTTGTAGTAAACAGATAGTAATGTAGGCTACTCACTGTGTTAACCAAGGCGTGTTTGCCATTCCAACCTCCATTCTTTAGAAAGAAGCTTTTTCATTTGAGTCGGTTATAGGTTTTGTTTTGAGTCAGTTATGGGCTTGTTGCCATGCAAATATTGCGTGATACATTCCTTTACTCTTGTTCTTTATTTTATTTTCTGTTGAATTGTTTTTGGCTAAGAACAGGTGTTAATGTCACATTTTATATCAGTATAATTAATTTGACAACAATTCAAGTAGTTTTGCCACAAGGATCATAATATGAAATGCAGTCATTCAGCACAATGGGAGATGTGAAGGTCAATGCCACTTCACTGGCCCTGCTGCCTTTGCTCTCCAGCTCTGAGAGGTGTGGTCATCTCCACCAGCATGGCACACTGAGGCAACGTGGAAAGCAGAGGAACTGGTATCACAGGAAAGAGTCTGCCTGCCTTTTATTTTCCTCTTTCTCATACGTGTGTGTCAGCGGTTCTCTCGTGTTCGGCTGTGAGCGGGAGTTTCACTTTGTGTCAGCGTCAAAGCTGCCGCTCAACTGTTGTGCTGCGTTGCCTGGTTACCACTTCCGTGTGTGTGATGACTGAAAGATAGTAAACAAAGTCATGGAGGATCAACATTAGTTTGCTTAGGAGTTTTAAGCCCATGAACAGAAAGAAGAAAAGCTTCTGACTATGACCTTGTGTAACTCAGTGACTGGCTGCACTAGCTTCTTTACTAATATCACTTTTCACATTGGCAGTTTTTGAGCTGAACGTTTGAGGAACGTTTTTTTTTTGGATTATCAGTCAGACTTTGTAGACCAAACGAATGGACCTTTGGTTGATCAGGGTGCTCTATAGGACACCACACCCCATGACCCTGTGCCCCTGTTGACCCTGTGCCCCTGTTGACCCTGTGCCCCTCTTCACCCTGTGCCTCTCTTCACCCTGTGCCCCTGTTGACCCTGTGCCTCTCTTCACCCTGTGCCCCTGTCACAGCAGTGTTCCGTAGTGTTCAGTGTTGTGTTGGGCTCAGTGTTGTGTTGTGTTGGGCTGAGTGTTGTGTTGGGCTCAGTGTTGTGTTGTGTTGGGCTCAGTGTTGTGTTGGGCTCAGTGTTGTGTTGGTCTCAGTGTTGTGTTGGGCTCAGTGTTGTGTTGCACAGAGATTGATTGGACAGGCAGGGTACAGATTGAGGAGAGGCAGCCAGCATGTAGAACTCCTGCCTGCATCTATCTCTTCTTCTCCTCTCTCTCTCTCTCTCTCTCTCTCTCACTCTCTCTCTCTGTCTCTCCATCCATCCAATCTATCTATCTCTCTCTCCTCCTAACTCTGTATTTCACCCATGTTCAGACTAGCAATACTTAAATCATAGTTAAGACATTTCTGAGATCATAACTTAGATGCTATTCAACCATAGGATCCTGATTTGTTAATTTAGCAGTCACCTTGACAACCAGATGGCATGGTTAATGTAAACCTCATTTAGATTTAACCCAGCACAGCACAGAAGGTTTAACCCAGCACAGCTCTCCTCTTGCATAATAATCTATGGACTGGGGTAGGACACTTTACTAGCACTGCATCAGTAAGGGCGGGCCACTACTGCACGCCTGTAAGCGCTAGGACCCTCTGTAGCTATCCTGGAGCCATTGGTCCATTCTATTCGTTTTAGAAATGTCAATCCTAAATCTATCTGGCCTCTATTTGCTGTCTGATGACCTTTGACCTTTTCTCCTTTTACTGCATCATTTAGTGTATGTGTTTGGTTTGAGCCCCGTGTGTGTGCGTGTGTGCGTGTGTGCGTGCGTGCGTGCGTGCGTGCGTGTGAGGGTGCTAAGCTGCCTGTGCCAGTCTTTTCACAGAGCACAGAAGGGAGTGAGCCATGCCATGCTGTTTGGGTCAGTTGTGCTCTTAATTTTTATTACTTTGCCTGGAAGAAGGCATTAAGGTCCTGAAAGAACTAGTCTGTGGACATGTGTACTTTCATCATTTGGTGAAACTGTTGTTAAAGTTGTTCACTTTGATACAGGAGTTTCTCTGTGTAGGCTGGGTCGGGCCCTCTGGCTGTAGTATGTTAGTGGTTCTGTTATCTAGTAGAGATAGCTGTTATGGTGGTAATGTTAGGTACAGAGAGATAGCTGTTATGGTGGTTCTGTTAGGTAGAGAGAGATAGCTGTTATGGTGGTAATGTTAGGTAGAGAGAGATAGCTGTTATGGTGGTAATGTTAGGTAGGTAGAGAGAGAGATAGCTGTTATGGTGGTAATGTTAGGTAGAGAGAGAGATAGCTGTTATGGTGGTACTGTTAGGTAGAGAGAGAGATAGCTGTTATGGTGGTACTGTTAGGTACAGAGAGATAGCTGTTATGGTGGTAATGTTGGGTAGAGAGAGATAGCTGTTATGGTGGTACTGTTAGGTACAGAGAGATAGCTGTTATGGTGGTACTGTTAGGTACAGAGAGATAGCTGTTAGTGGTACTGTTAGGTAGAGAGAGAGATAGCTGTTATGGTG
>JAVQIZ010057249.1:0-11258 GCA_036023535.2 Galaxias brevipinnis
AGCTAGTGCAATACGCTAAATGGAGCGGCTGCTTTCTTATTATTACCGGGGTGCTTAAACTAGATCCCCGCCCACCCCCCCCCCCCCCCCCCCTCTTCTTCAAGGACAAATGGTGTCGAAGAAGGCTGATCCCCTGTAAAGTCCCAGAGCTCTGGGCGAGAAGCAGATCTCTTTTCCGTGCCAGCTGTTCCGTCCGATACACCGGGCCGCGCTGAAACTCTCTTAATATAATTCTCGGGGGCTCAGGAGAATAGTAGCAAACAAGCGTGCCAGCGAGGAGAGCGTTGAATTTTTCATCAGTGGACCTCAACTCGCTGAGTTAGTGGGCAGCGCTCTCATTCATGAGCAGATGTTCAGCGCAGTTTCACTCTGCAGTTAATGTGAACTTATTGGCCTCTCTGCCATCGGCTGCAAGGACACTGGCAGCGACCTGGCATCTGAGAATTACTCCTGGTAAAAGGCGCCGGCCAGGCAAGAGAAGCCCTGGCCTGCTTGAGCCACTTCTCAGCCCAGGAGCTGGAGCCCGGACAGAGAAAGGCACTGACAGCCCATCAGTCTTCGGGCAGACAGTGATGAAACACTCGCCACTGTTTGTTCGGGGAATAGCAGGGAAAATCCTGGAGACAATTTCCACGGGTTTATCATTAATTTCTTATGACACACCATGCATGCAACCACCACGGCTTGGCCAGAAAAAGGCCCCGGATAAAAAGATAAAGCTGGGAAGGTACAGGCCCCTCACTGAGCCGTTATAAGAGAGGTGGTTGTTTCTATACCCTTGAAAGAGGAAATTCATAGGAGGCAAGCAGCTGTGAGGGGCTAACAGTTTGGCCCTGGTTGCTCCATGGTTGAGGCCAGCTGGTGCTGTGGTCAGCCTGCTGTGGCTCTATTCTCCTTCCTGCCTGGTGGTACAGGCATCTGCTGGCCAAAGCGGCTCACACTGGGTTTGATGTGGCCCCGCAGATCTCCAGTACCTTCCTACCAACTAAGCAAAAGGCTGCTTTCAAGAGACGACGTGAAGGCCTGTACATTTATCAGTGTGAACGATTTAACGTGTGGAAGTCATGCTGATGAAGTCGTCGATGTGGGGCTTTTGTATAGGGAACGACAAGCGCTTGTTTCTTTCGCACATATCTCATTTTTGACTTTCTAATTGGTCGTTTTCCGGTTGGGTTTATGAGAGCAAAGCTAATTAGTGTTTCTAAATTCAGCAGAAAAAAAAAAAAAAAAAGAGTCAGTTGGGTTGATTGTTCTGGTTTCCTCTCCTGTGTCAGGCGCTCAACAATAAAATAAGACTCTAATCATTTTGGAAGCGCTCGTATTTTTAAACCCTGCGCTGAATGTCACTCCCGGTCTCTTGGCGTTATGTTTTTTTGTGAGATCAGGGAACAGTGGTTGCCCTCTCACTGGGCTCTCTTTGTGTTTCGCGGGAAGTTTGGGATTGGGCTGGTGAAAAGAAGAAGAAGAAAAAAAAGCCATGGTATTTTAGGTGGGGTTGTTTATGCTTTGATTGGGAACGTCCTGCTGACATGAGCTGGCTGTGGAGTTTACAGTAGCGCTGACATTCTCTGTACCTTTATGGAGAGTGCTCCAGCTGCACTGAGCCCTCAGGAAGCCCAGCGCAGGGCAGGCTCACATGGGCGGCCTGGCGGCCCTCGCCGGGGAGACAGGCCCCTGTTTGACTTGGCAGCGCCTCCTCTCTCGGGGAACTTTTGCTGCCTCTGCAGAAAAGCCAGTGGCGGCCGCTCTCACAGGACGGCGGTGATTCCAGGGCCAGGATGGGCTTTTTCCACATCGCCTCTCTGTCAGGAAACACATTTTGCCTTTTTCTTCCCTCCACGTTGGAAAAAGGGGGAGCTAGGTGGGAGGAGGGGAGGGACAAAGGGAATGAGTGACAGAGCTTCACAACAGGGAGTCTGCCCTGAACAGGCTCGTTCACAGCTCTCTCAGTATGGCCTTCATTCATACGAGAAAAAAAATAACTGAAAGGTTTATAGGTCACTTTTACAGCGTGCTGTAAAACTTGCACTATTTTTATTTTTCTATCCAACCCGCAGGGATTTGTATTCAGAGGCCAGTAATTAAGAAGCACTGAATCTAGGGTTAGGGAGGAACAGTGTTTAAATGCAATTAGGTCGCCGCCAGAATCAATTTGAACTCAATTACAGTTTTCTGAATGTGCCATTATTTGTTTAATCAAGGGAATTCTCTTTTGAGATGCTAAGTAAGTATCCAAAGATATTTAGAACGTGGAGAGAAAAATAAGCTCCTTGAAACCTACTTAATGCTGTGACCTCCCTCCAGATCTTCTTTGCCTCGTTCTCTCTCTCTATACAAGCATATATACATTCGCAAGCAAGACCCAGTTCGTTAGAAACGCGAACATGATTGAATTTCATCATAGTGTATATGGCAATTAAATACGCTTTCTCAATATCGGGGTGCAGATTTAAAAAAGACACATTGCGTTAAAATAGGTTTTGTTAGTCAATTCATGTTTTGAAGACGTCTCTGCTTTATACATGTCTAACATAGAGCTTCCTCTTTTTCTTCTTGACCCAACCCGTCCATCCTCCCTTTCCCCCTACTCACCCCTCTCACTTCCTCCCTTCACCTGCTGCGACCCCCTCCAGCCCAGAAGATCCAGAGGTGACGTCCTGTGGCGCCAGATTTTAAGAGTAAGACTCTAATACCCACAGTCCCCTTTCATGTCATTGGACCTGGTTAGAAATGGTCTCTTTGGGTCTGAATATGCTGTGTAAATAATTAGATTTACTTTTGGAGTCTGTGAGCTCCTCAGCATGTTACACATTGATAGAATTGTTTTGCATAGTAATCGTTGCGTACATTGTTTTCCATACTGTCTGTTCATAGTGCACTTTAATATCACTCTGAGTGATGCAGAATAGTCGTTGAAAACGTGTGATTTTCTTTGGGCTCCAACCGTCTTACTAAACCGTAAGGGGAAAAATCAGGATTGGAGGTGAAATGAAGAAAACATTACCAGATAGCATGCGGCATCATGCCTGTATCAACCCGCTGTCCTATAAGTCATCCACTCTCCTGTGTGGTGTATAAACACGTAGAAAACAAACAATGACCCCGAGCAAGCTCCACACGGCAAAAACTATTTCAAAGCCAGTGGCAAAGTGTAAACACCAAACATGGTTGACCTTCAGGAACGGTAGACTTTCTCCTTCAACCTACTGTTTGCTGTGTTGGCAGGACGACCTTGGGGACACAAGATTTAGGTTGTATCGATCTAATCAGTTATGTGAGATAAAACACATCATGCTCCGGAAACATATGGCTGTGAGTCCTAAATGGCCTGTGTGAAACTGTAGTACTACGTATGGATACTTTGAGCATTATGTGTTGTTGCGCCTTTGAAGTTTACAGTTGTGGTTTGTCGAATTGCTCAGCTTGACTGTGGCAGTCCCGGCACTTCTGACTCATATGAATAATTGCATATTCATATCCCCTCGTTTATGAACGTGTCCTCTCCCTTATTCTGTTCCCATACACTATGTCAGAGGTGATGAACACCCACCCCCCACCCCACCCCCCTTAATCAAGCCCAGCTGTGGAATGATCAAATAGTGTCTCTAATTAAAGCAACAATGTTCACCCGTGTAGAATTCTCTGTGGAATGATAGCAACCTGCGATATTTCCGCTGGAATTCGCTGGGCCGGTCTCCGGGAAGGGGAGATCTTGTGGCAAGCCGACATGTTGTTCACATCCATGTCAGATTGAGGCTAATAAAGGCCAGACTGATCCTTGGAGGCAAGCCTTCAAACAATGATCCTTCTCTGAATACATTAGAGGCCCATAGCAATGTTCTGCTTCCCTCTGGGCCGGTGCAATAGGTATGTGTTGACTAGAGAGGTTTGACGTGACTTGTCAAATGACTTTCGTGCTGTCTCATAATCATTTGGGCAAGCCGACTTTATTTTGAAAATTTTTTTTAGCCTGCGCCATTTTGTTGTTTGTCTGAAGAGCCTCACACGGACCTATCTTTTCCACTTTGTTTTGCAAAACAGTTGAAAACTGAATGGAAAGTATGCGTGTTGTGTCATTTCATTAATGTAAATGAGCCATCAAAATATTTTCCCCACCCTCAGAAAGAGGGATTGTATTTACATAACCAGTTGGGGATTTGATACTCATGGAAATTAAAGATTTGTCTCATTTTGTAATTCGTTTTTGGATAAGAGCTGTTTTTCCTCAGAAAGGCGGTTTGCATTATGCTATTTGAAACATTTGAAGAATTGATAAGATACCCCCCCCCCCCCTATAAAATATAAAGAAACCTCACTGGAAATGCTTTTTTTTTCAGCATACATTTCATGGACATAATGATACTTTGCATGTAAATTAATCCTGGACAAGTAATTACCCAGCACTTTTGAATATTGATTGGAAAGACAAGGGCATAGAGATGAAACACTTATGAACGTGTGAAACCCCCATCTTCTCTAAGCAGCCCATTAGTAAATACTTCTTGGGCTCTTTAGTGCTGGTCGGGCTTTGAGCAGAGTGGTGATGAGAAACAATGTCATTTGATTTTCGCTGATGTGGCATGTGTACTTCATAGATGGATAGAGAGATATCCAATTAGCAATGGTCATCGCAGACGCATTGAAGCTGACAATGTAAGTCTGCATAGAATATCCTGTATTTGGGCAGTTTTTAAAAGCTTTTCACAGTACTTTAAGGGGCCATAAAAAGCACATTATGAGGAAAATATACTTGATGGAGATTTGATTTGCTACATGGACATGTTTTTTTCAATTAGTTACAAGAGAAAGTAATTGATTTTCACTATATATGCATGACAACGTAAAGGCTTCTTAAAATAATATGTGGATTATGGTTCCTACATTTCTTCACTTTTTTCTCTATTGTTTCAGCCTTTGAGATGGCACACATTCATTGCAAGAGGTACTACTGTAGATTTCTAACCAACCTAATTACTAATTGTGATTCAGTAAAGCATTAGCGGTCCAGGCAGTGCCATTCTCCAGCTCTTCAGCTTGCCCGGTGTACGCTGGCCTCAACCTGCTTTGTAGCCCAGCCACATTTTGTCAACTTTCATAGACTGCTACGGTGCGCGAGCTGGGTCGTGTCTGGCTTGCAGACACATTTGACACAATGTGACAAGCAACAGATGTGTCACAATGGCTGGAATCAAAGCGGTGCGATCCAGCACGGAGCATGCATGTCACCAGACATGGCTTCTGTGAAGAGAGAGTGCGCTGCTGGCAGCCGAGGCAAAGCGGGGCCCGCCGAGACTGTTGCGGGAGAGGACAACCGTGTTTGTAGGCCCCCCCCCCACCCCCCGACACTCCCAGTCACGCTGTCATTTGGTGTCCTGACTGCGGCTCTGATCACATGTACGCTCTGCATTCAAAGAGCCTCATATCAGACTTATGAGAAGTGCAGGGTCCCGATGAGACAATAGCCAGGGGGGGCCGTCTCGTTGAATACTCTCTACTGTGTGTGTAGAACTTGGCAGATGTGAGGTGCTCTGAAACGTAATAGCATCACATAACAATATACTGTATATTGTATATATATATACATAAATGGTCTGACGGTTCTTTTGCGTTTTGTCTATGGTGCAGGTAAAATGCAATTCTCGTTGAAGCAAACGGCAATATAGTTCAAGGTTTTGGTCAGTCTAATGCGTGAACTAACTCTGAACGGTAAAACTAAGTGATGAGTGTGTAACAGGCCAAAGCCACCCTCTACCTAGAGGCTTTATGCAAAACCATTGTTCTGTTTGATCGCTGTAGTAAAAGCGCAACAAAACGTTAGCGATAGAAACACCACTGCCACTGCCCCGTAAGCAAATAGTGTGGGTCTGCAGAGCGCAGAAGAAGAAAACAGGAATTCATCATGGGAGCCGGCGACTGAATGAAGGCGCAGTGACAGCTGCCTGACTGATCATCCACTGTAGTCGGTCACCCATGCATCTGTTTACCACTCGCCTGCCACTGAGCGCGCAGAACAATGTGTGTAATTGAGCTATTTTCCTGAGCTCTGTGCTAACCTGTGTTAAGTTATGTGCAAACTTTCCATCGTAGCATAGGGGGGAGTGTCCCCCCCCCATGATAGTTATCATGCCTAGCAACACCTCTATGTAAATAGGAGATTATCGACAATTTCAATTTGGTTAAGTGGCCTTAACGTGGGTGATCCACACGTCCCAGCTTCAGTTCCAGTGGCCCAGGCCACACAGTCAGCAGTTTAGAAACAGGGATGGCGTGCATTTAAATAGCAGGGCTACGTTACAAGGATATAACCGTAAGGAAAATAATAACACTACTTCCGTGAACATAACCTATGTTAAGCACTCAACCTGCTATCTGTCCAAACTCAACCGTCCATATACACACTGCAGTATTATGGAAATGGAACATCTAGATTCAGAAAGTGTTATTTCAATATTCAAATGTGAATACAAAACAAAGGAATGTGGTAAAGGTATTAGTATTTGCATACAACCCTGTTTTCTACGACGAGAAAGAGTCATAAAAGGTGAAGAGGAATGGGGGAATTCAAACTGACATACAAACACAACATTTGGCTGGCGAGCCATGCTAAAACAAAGCAATAGAACAGAACAGTAGAAACTTTAAACTACTTGCTCTAATCAAAATCTACTTGTTCTTTGTGGCTCAGATGCTTTATTCTCATTTTCTCACCCTTACATACGCTATGCCCCAATCTCTTTCATTTTGCCTCACCCATAGCGTGGGAATGAGTGTTGGTCAGAGATGGAGAGGACAAACGGAGAGTTGGGGGGGGGGGGAGAGATGGAGAGCATAGGAGAAGGAGAGACAAGGTCCTACCACTATTTGACAGGGTTAAACATTGTGAAGGATTGCCCGTGCAAGCTGTGACATCTGTAGCCAGTATTAAAGCAAACTGTAATTAAGTGTAATCAGCCATTTTTAATTCTATATGCTAAGTCATAACAGGCCAAGTAATGAATCATTTAAGAAAAGGAAAGGGGGTGGCCACTGGTCTCTTTTTACACTTGTGTTTAAATTTAGCCAGTGTCTTTGTCCAGCAGTTTGATTAATAGATTATCGCCCTTGACTATACATCTCCATAAAATATCTTTCTCCATCTGTCATTAAACCGTGCATGAAAATTGGTTATATTTCCAATCAGGTACTGGCAAGAAACGTAAAAAAAAGAAAAAAGAAAAAAAGAGAAGATAAGCAAAAAAAAAATGGTCACTAGTATGTATTTTATGTAGGTATGTCTGTGACCCAATACAGAGTATAATTTTGCCGTTGATCTTGTATCTTGTTCTATGTGTCCATGCGTTGCTACCGGAAATATTAAACTGAGCGATTCTATATGATAATTGGAGGGAGAGCTCATGTATGGTCTGATACGCTTCCTTCTTGTGGTTTTAAACAAGGTGTGCTCTGAGAATGAACCGTTTCACTTCATTTCCAGAGCTTCAACAGAGAGAGAGAGAGAGAGAGAGCAGAGAGAGAGAGAGAGAGAGAGAGCAGAGAGAGAGCAGAGCAGGGGCTTGACCAGTGAGCCAGAGATTGGCTTCCCTGTCAAATAAAGATTAGACCTCCATTTCTCCGTCTAATCCCGGCAAATCTCTCGGGTAGGAACTTGGGGAACACGGAGCTCTTAACCGAGGGGAGCTTTACAGCTTGTGTATTCTTTATCTTGGTGTGTGTGTGTACACCTCAGTGGACAAAACAACTTGTTGTCCTCCATATTTTTTTTTATGGCTAATCCCCACCAGACATGGGTAGATTACACGGTCAAAGAGCCGTTTGGGTGAAGACATCTTCTTCAAGGAAACCGTGATAATTAGATGGTGGACTATTTCTATGAAAAGTGTACGTCCTCAAGGGCACATAAATGGGTTACAGACGACATTATACTTTGTAATAGTCTTACTTTTACAAATGTGGTTTATTTCCCCACATTTCGTTATCAGATGTCTTATTTCATTTTTCTCTTCAATATAGCTAAGATGATCATTCTTTTTATTGAATTATTAATTTCCATGTGCTGAATTATTGAAGGAAATTAATTTCTGATCAAATTAATATTAACACTCAGTGAAATATTTATGTCCGGTGTTAAAAAATAATTAACTATTAATAATGTCATCATAAACAGCCACACGAACAAGGCAGACTAAGTCCGAATGCGAGGGGACCATCAGACCCTTCTCCCAATGGTGTGGTAGACATAGCCCTTGAGATCATTTAAAATTAAGAATTGTAATGGTTGGCTTTATGCTTGGTTGCTCTGACGATATCGTTGGTCCCTCTGGCTGAGGGCTGACGCCAGAAAAACAGAGGGATGTCATGTGTCACCCGTGTCATTGGTCTTCAGACAGGCTGAACTGTATTCTTTATGCTATTGTAATTTATATTTTGAAAGTGGACGCCCAAAAAGAGGAAGAGCTTGTCTTTTGTCAGTTTTGATTAAACCCCTCTTTAGATTCTCACATTCAGCAAAGATTTGATATTGGTTGGTCTTGGTTTGTTCTCCCATTCTGTTCATAAAATATTGAAATCAGAACGAAATAAACCATTATTGTAACTACACTGATAACCACCTTGAAAATATAGTTGCATTAAAGATATTTTTAAAGTTAATATCAGTTGAAATCCTAATATTGAAGACATGAAAGAATCCCTATTCAAAATCGGATAGGCAGGAAGAAGCAAATGATATCAAATATTTGATATTTAAATGATTTTGAGCATGAGCAGAGCAAAGGCGAGCAGTTTCCCCTGGTGATCCTCCAGGCTCCATTGTTTCCTCTGTGCGTCTCTCGCTCATTAATGTTCAGAGCATGTGAGAGAACTAACACATATCCCATAACCCATAGCTGTGTGTGTGTGGGTGTGTGAGACCTCGGGCCCGGCGCATGCATACACAAACCCCTCCGACGGTTAAGTCCACTGGCTCTTTCAGGAACGGGATGGCCGCCGAGCTGTCCTGATTAAAATGACAATAGTCTAATTAACTCGACCTTGGTGTCAGTGCACAAAACCGCTGCTAGCCCGCCAGTTTATGTTTGAAAACCCTTTGTCTCCGTGCCGTCCAAAAATAAGACATTTTTCAGCGAATGCCTCAACCCCATTCTATTTGCTAATGGCAATAATTTTTTATGAGCTAATTAAATTTCTGTTTCTTTTTTTTTTCCTCTTCTGCTGCTGCAGAATCCTTAAGGGATCTTTCATTCAAGGGATATTATTACAAGCACCTTCAAGCACTGTTAGTCGTTTAGAATTTTATATACAATTATAAATCGCTCTGTTTTTGCACAACCTGATTTCATTTGAACTGTGGTTAATTACACTCACTCCCCAGCGATACCTCACGCTAAATAGAAAGACAGGGTGCACCTTCCCTGGTCGATTGTTTCCCTGCCCTTCATTGCAGTGGACACACAGGACAGTCAGGCATGGACAGGATGGGGAATGGTGCGAGAGAGCAACTCATTTAGAGTCCCAAATAAATGTGAAATCCCAACCGGATGACGTTTTCACTTTCAAGCCCCGCAACATACGATATTTGGAAGGCAGATTTTACTCACACACTAAGATCAGTTGCTAGTATTTTATATCTAAAAAGGAGAGAGAGAGAGTGAGAGAGAGAGAGAATGAGAGCGTAGAGGAGCTTGTTTCGCCCTCAGTTAGAGAGGGACTCTAATGAGTGAAGTGGAAACTGCTTTGTGCTCTATTATTCTTTCGCTGATGATGAAGGCCTGTGGGAGATAATTACGCTTTAGTCTTGAGTTAATGAAACAAAAACTTGTCTTTTTACTCCGAAAGCAAGGGCAGATCTTTTGTGCTCTATCTGCCGACATCTCCCACCCTTGACAAGGCGCAGAGGATTGGTTTTGTTTTTAGGGATGGGAGCCCCTCCCTGGCTGTCAGTCTGGCCCTGATACGAGTCGAGACGTCTCACTGAGGCCGAGCCAACCGGGTGTCTCTCTCTCTCGGCGACGGGGCGTGTGGTGGCTGCTAGCACGCCGTACCCCAGAACACATCAATGGAAAACGTCCCGCCGGGTCGTCTGGGATCAGTGCGGAAAAAGACATTGGAGGAAAAATAAAGGGCTTCCATCCAACAAACACATGAGCTGCACCCATAGTCACGCTGCAACAAGTTACTGTCCCTCCTGCTTAAACACTGCTCTAACGCTTAGGTTCACTCTGTACACAATACCTTCCCCCGCCATCCACACACGAGGCAAAAGCCCACGACGTGAGTTGGATCAGAAGAAAACTACAGGAGCGCGAGCGCGCGCGCGTGTCGTTCGAGTGGCGCTGGCCGCGGAGACACCTCTTAAAACGCGCCCAGAGGCGTTGACCAGACGCTGCCTGCTTCTTCTTTTTTCTCTTCGCCACGCAGCCCAAGTGGTGACCAGAGAGCTCCTATTAAAACGTCCTTGTGGAAGTTCACATCTGGTGCGTGGAGCCATGTGCGACTATAGGGCTGTCCCTCCTCCCCCGACGCCACTCTCACATTTCATCATCTGTTCCACAGCGCCGGGGCCACCCCAGCACAAGTTGGCCGCTCTGGATCCATCTGTTGTTATTATTTCCCAGTGTTAATTGGGCTTAAAATTGGTATGGGTGGGTGTCCCCCCCCCCCCCCCCTGCCTTTGAAACCCTACGCCCTGTTTATTTTTTTTTTCCAGGGGTCTCATTTCGGCTCTACACTCCTCTTCATCCCTCGCTCGCTCTCTCTGGTTTTCTCTCTCGGCTCCCTCTGCCTTGTTTTCTCTTTCATGCTCTTTCTAGCGCTATCTCTTTTTTTTTTCTCATTCTCCACCTTCACTCTGTTCTCCATCTATCCTCCCCTCTCTAGGTACCCCCATTTTTTTTTACCCCTCCTCTCTCCATCTGCCCCCCCTCCCCCTCTCCACTCCCCTTCACCCGATGTCTGCACCTCTTCGTCCTCTATTTCTGCCTCATCCCCTGCTCTGTTTGAGCGGGTCTTGCATGAAAATGACTTCTTTGACTGGGCCCATCAGTAAGTGTCACTCAGCATCTGAAGCCGGGCTGCAGATTTTCCCCGGGCTTCGGCTCCTGTTCCTCTCTGGTTCACTGGAAGTTTTAGTCCTGATGTCTGGCAGATCCAGGCAGGCTCTCCAAGAGACTCGCACCCTCCTCAGTGTCCGCATTTATGTCCCTAAAGAGAGGGAAAGAGCGACAGACAAGGGGGGGGGGGGGGAGTGGGGACTGGGAGGG
>JAVQIZ010057253.1:0-40519 GCA_036023535.2 Galaxias brevipinnis
TATATATATATATATATATATATATATAGTTATATTAGTATTATATGTGGGTCATGGGAATCTGGGTCCTTCTGTTTTGATAATCTACAATAATTTGAGATAGAGGCTGGTCCCTTCCTATGTCCAGCTCATGATTCCTGTCTTTCTCTGTCTTTCCCCTGCAGGTGGCTGGTGTTCAGTGACCCAGACTACCACGGCATACTGGCTGTGCTGGAGAAGGGAGAGTACCCTTGCCCTGAGTCCTGGGGCTTCCCCTCACCCTTCATAGGCTCTCTCAGACCACTCAAAATGGTGGGTAATGAGTCACTCCTTTATGCCATTGCAATGACACACACCCAGGGCAGTGGGGAAGACAGTGGATACGGTCTTCCGGAACAATTGTGGGGATTCATTGTGAAAAGGCAAACCATGAATCACATTTAACACATTCTTACTCATTAACGATGATGCTATTGTTTTAGCGCGCGCCTAATTTGACTGCCATATGCAGAAATGGAAGTCGAGTGCGGCTGTTATGAGCCGCTGTTGCTTGTGATGTTAACGACGGCAGTGCCTCTCTATATTAAGCTGCCACTCCAGTTGAAGGCCATTAGTCTCAATGTCATCTCTACTTAATCATCCCAGACGAGATGCAAACTCAATTCGCTGGAGCCGCGGCCCGTCTCATCGCGTTCTCCCCAATCACTCCCTCAGCAGCTTTGTTGTTCATTACGCTCGCTGCAAAACGGAAACGATTTGCATAATTGCTGACGCCCTCCTTTTACGCAGGGAGCATTTAATTAGGGAAGGTATCGGCAGACGCTAATGATCTATTCTGTGTCTGTTCCAGGGGGTGTTCAAAGTGGAGAATCCCAATGAAGTCAAGGTACGCTCTGCTCGCTCTCGACCTTTAGTCGCCCCGGCAACGTGGTGTGTCTTGCGCAAATTAGACAACATGTTGACATTTGTCCCCGTTTCGTCGGCTCTTTAGCCCTAAAGTGGTCTAATTGGTGACGTACCGGGTGTCAATTCACAGTCAACCCTTTGTGTCTTCAGGCGCTGGTGTATGAGTTGCCTGGCTTTGAAGGCGCCTGTCTCCAAATAGACAGTGATTTTGTCAGCTTCGGGGACGGAGGAGCAGCGGAGCCGGTTGACGGAGTGAATGACACCCAGGACTCAAAGAGGCCGAGTGCCGTTGGCTCTGTGAAGATCATTGGAGGACTGTACGTTTTGAATTCCATGTTACTGCACCGAGTTTGAATGTATTTCTTTTTTATTTGAGTTACCTAACCTGTTTTGAAGCCGAGGCATGTTGAGATTTTCTAATGTGACATCCCTCGAAGCACCATGAAATTCTTACAGTACACTATAGAACTATATAATACTATAACAGAATACTATACAACTACTATATAATGCTATAACAACTGGCTCATTTACAGCGGATTAGACCTTGGTCAAAATTGCCATCAGGTGGCATTGACCTCTGCGACCTCCATTTTCTCTGCTGTAGGTGGGTGGGCTTTGACCAGCCAGGGTTCGAAGGTGAGCAGCATGTCCTGGAGGAGGGGGAGTATCTGGACTGGAAGGACTGGGGAGGAGGCTCCCAGCAGCTTCTGTCTATACGACCTGTGCTGGCTGTACGTATCCAACTGTGTAACGTGCTAGCTGTCTCCCGTGAGCAGTGTGTACTCTGGAATTGTTGTTATGCAATGTACACTAGGTGTCTGTGGTGCAGGAGATTCTAGGAATTCAAAGTGTGTTATGGCACGATGAGAATGTTATTGATTTTGGAGTCCTGTAGCCTGACAGGTGTTGTATTTTTTCGTTATGTTGCAGGACTTTATGTTGCCGCACCTAAAGATGTTCAGCGAGATAGACTTTGGAAAGCTGGGCGTCAACGTAGACATTGTGGTGCCCATTCCCAATATGGCCGACACGGGCTACGGGGTGAAGACGTCGTCTGTGGAAGTCATGGGTGGAGTGTAAGTCAAAAATCCTGCGTTGGACACGCAGAGGCGTACGTCGATCTGTCTTGCTTGGTCATGTGTGCAGTCAAAGAAAATAACAGGTTTGCTCAAAAATGTCGGTGTAGTTTCACAGGTATGCAAAACTAAACCGCCGAACGCCGACACAACCTCTTGACATTTGTGAGACCAAGGGGGTGAGATTTGATCTCGTTAACGTTCCAGGAGTGCTTGCCCACACGCTCTGGTTATCTCTTCCCGCAAACTGCACACAAACACAACTGTGAGTCGTCTTGGTATGCAAGGCTTACCCTTCTATTGTTGAGGTATGCATCGCACGCTAGCCTGGGCAGCCACCCCTACGTGGGTTCCAGCTAACTGCTACTGACAGATTCATATTTTGTGAACGTAAAGAGAGACAGAATTCTGGTAATATGGTTTCCAACCACCGCTCTTCTGTGAACTCCATTCACGTGTGTTGTGATAGTGCTCTGAGCTCCGGCTCAGGCATGTGGTTTCTCTGGGACTTCTCAGGGCTGGCTCCCTGACACTCTGGCAGGTTGAGACAGGACGTCGGCCTCCCTGACATTCAGCCCGGCCGCCCCATGCCTCCAGTTTGCTCCACATTTCACAGTATGTTGGATATGTGACTGTCCCGTGTCTTGGGGCCCTAAACGTGCGAATCAGGGTGCGACCTTATAAGGCATGCGTAGGTGTTTTATTGGCGTTCAATAAAACGATTACGGGTAGTGAGGTAGATTTATGACGGTTAATTCAGGTACTTATCTCTCGCTCAGAGATTTGTGTCCCGTTGTAGGGATGAAGGCCAAGCTACACTCGGTGTCACTGGATGACTGAAAGGAGTGCGGTGGCTGGCTTTTCAGCCTCTCTCATTGAGAGGCTGTGGTCTCACGTTACATACTGATGATTCCTTCTGTGTAGTGTCCAAAGGAGAAGTCGCAAGATCCCCATACAAATGTACATCAATGCACTTTAATACGAGTTGAAGTAGGAGCATGGTCACTTCCTTGTTTACTATTTGAATTGTAAGAGAGCGCTCCGCTGTGAGAGTGTCCACGTTACACTACCGAAATGGCGGTTTGAACCCGTGGAGCACTTTCCATGCTTTTGACTCATACTTCTGGTGGTGTGCAGTGTTCTAGGCCCCTCCAACCTGTCATTATAGCAGGTCGCCTCGCCCTGTTGCCCCTGTGAGGCTCTGACTAATCTCTGGGGCTCAGCCTGTTTACTTGGAACACGCCGACTTGCCTGTGCTCGCAAAATGCATTAGCATTTTCACACAGGCACGCACACACACACACACAGACTGGGCTATTAGTTCAATTACACGCTCTCAAACACACACACACACACACACTACAAATGTAAGACATACCACATACACACGTGAGGGTAAATACTGTACAGTCGCTTAGCCACATCTGTATTGAGAAGGCTGGTGGAGTTCTTCTCCAGAGTGACTTTAATACTTTACTTTGATTGTTGATTTACATAGCCCATCACAACCACACAGACATACTGAACGCGTGGTACTGAACGTGTGAAGTCCCTCGCCTTTCTTTCTGTTGTAATTTGTAGCCTTCTTTTGTTCTTTGTGTGGACACACCATGGCGCACGTGGGCATGGAAGCGTCCGTATCAGAAGCACTAATTAACGTCTTTCGCCGGGACGTTAAACTTAGCCAAATAAGTCCCTTCATCCCTATCTTGTTTGAACTGCCGTGTGAGCGCTGAACACATGCTGGACATGTATCTCTTATTCCTGTCAACTCTATCTGACTCTTTATTTACTTCACCTTGCCCTCCCAGGTGGGTGGTGTTTGAGGAGGAAGGTTTCTCTGGGGAGGCCTACGTGCTGGAGAAAGGCCTGTACGGAGCCCCAGAGGACTGGGGGGCTGTCCGGCCCAGGATCCTCTCAGTCATGCCCGTCGTTCTGGTAAAGTTTGAGGTTCCATTCAGTTCTCACTGAACAACTTGGGAGGTTGTTGCCTGTATACAAAGTCTTCATTCTCTGTTTTATTTCTGCTTCAGGATGACTTTAGAAGTTCATCCCAGTTCAAGGTAAGGCATCCAAATACTTCAGACAAATAGGAGATCCAAAAATTGCCTTGTCACCATGCCCAGAAATAACCGATGGCCACTGTCTCCAGCTGCCCCCCTCTATCCAGAGATAAGGGCATATCTGATTGAGGTGATATATCGATTCCACCGCGTGACTCAGACTAATGATCCCGTTAAAATCAGGTGGAGCTGTTCTCCGGGCCAGAGTTCCAGGGATCCGTCCACATTCTAGAGGACAGCATTCCCTCCCTGCCGGAGGGCTTCATTGTGGGTTCCTGCAGGGTTCTAGCAGGAAGGTGAGAATAGAACAGCATGTGTCACTACAAAACCTGCCCCAGTTGACTAAAAATAATGCAATTAGAGAATAATTACTGGTACGTTTTATGATGGTAAAGTATATGACGGTTATTCATTGTAGATGAAAGGAAGGACATTTAATCCATGAAACTATGACAGTCACGATAAAGAGGCATCATACTGGTCAGGTGCTAAACTGTGTGTTGTGTGTTGTGTGTTGTGTGTTGTGTGTTGTGTGTGTGTGTGTGTGTGTGTGTGTGTGTGTGTGTGTGTGTGAATAATCTGCAGCTGGCTAGCGTTCGAGGGCCAGGACTTCACTAAGAAGATGTGTGTGCTAGAAGTGGGCAGTTACCCTGACCTGAGGTCCATGGGGTGTGTGCAGCCACACCCCTCAGTCCTGTCTCTACAGACCACTGGCTTTGTAAGTCCTCTCTCGTGGATTCTCTTATCAATCCGGTTTTAAAGTGATCGTTTTAGATTTTTTTAATTATAAAGTTATCTGGAAATATCGGAAAAATTGTGGACATAAGTACCTTAATATGGATGTACTATATAAAGGCCTGATATGTCCTGCTTAGAAAGCATCTGTTCATGACTAACTCTTGACAATGTTTACTTAAACCTCATGTCACTCATGCAAAACAAGAGACCTCCCCCCACCCCAAAACCTTCTCAAATACACACAGTACAATAACAAAAACAATAATACATACTGATGTCTGGACAGTGCATACCTCTAGAAAGGAAAGCTTGTATTACTTGCTAACAATGAATTGACCAGAAAAATAAAGAAAACAATGACAAATCAAGGAAAACAATTAAGTTCTTTACTTATCACCACCAGAAGCATAGTATCCAAAAGTTAAACTTTAATCCTTTGCTGTTCTTATCTCCATCAGTGAAGAGAAGGGGCGAAATAGGGTTCTCTAGAACTGCGACAGAACAAGTGTTCCTCCCACAGGGTTCCATTGAAGAAGGCAATAAATCTTCATATTATGTGTGTCTTTGTAAACTCTCTCTGTCTCTCCATCTCTCTATCTCTCTCCCTCTCTCTCTCTCTCTCACAGGAGTTCTCCCTGCCATCCGTCACCCTGTTTGAGCGGTGTGATCTGAGGGGAAAGAGGGTGGTACTGACAGCTGGTTCTGTCAACCTTCCTTTGGCTTGCGGCTGCAGCAGAATCCAGTCTCTCCTGGTGGAGGGGGGCATGTGAGTACGACACGCTCAGCCGCCATGATAGGCGCTAGCAGCACCCGCAACGGCAAGAGCAACCTCACTTCTTAAGTTTGGCCCAGGCGTTCATACTCAGAAAAGTTGGAACTGTTAGCAGATGTGTCAGTGTATGTGTGTGTATGTGTTATATTCTTTACCCTGAGCAGATCGTTACCATGGAAACGTGTCCACAGATGCCCTATTTTCGGACATCTCTGTGCTGTAGCTTAAGCCAGTGTTGTGACCGTGAGAAGACATCACACCCAACCGATTTGTTCATGGCCACTGAGTGGTGTTTTGACTTCCTGCAGGAGTGTTAGAAATGGCAGGAATGTGCCACACAAACGAACATCCATTATCCTCCTCAAAGACATGACCTTTAGCAGGCGCTTTTTAGATCCCATTCAAAACAATGGGGTCTCTGTCTAAACCTCGGAGAGACTCACACGTCAGCAAACCAATCGACGAGTCTTAACAACACAGTACTCTGGGTTTTGTTGCTGTGAGTAACATACTGTCCAAGAAAAATGTTGCATTCCGAATCCAGATTTTGTTGAATACAATCGAGACACAATAGACTTTTCCCCTTGAGGCCGCACTGACGGGGCCACATTTAACTTGGTGCATCTTTTATCACAGTTAAAGAGGCAAGAAGGCAAGGTCAGTGAAGTAACTGTCCATTAGGCAGATGAGTGATTGGGTGGAAAGCTGAGAGGGGTGTGTGAGATTCAGCCCAGAGTTGTTAACTGATCCCTGGAGTATAATGGTCCCTAACAGAGCCAGGGCTACCTCAGAAGTGGGACATTCCTGCTGCAGGAGACATGGGGAATGGGCCAAAGGATGGCACTGTCAAGGCTAGGCTAAGCTAGGTTAAGAGGGCTTAGCTAAGAGTGGAGATCAGCAGCCCCAATTGCCCTAGCCATGCGTTGAATCCTGAAACCTTGAAGGGTACATGTTATATTCTGAGCTGTTGATACAGTACAATCTAGTCTACCCACCCTTGCTTAGGAGGGGAAATTGAACCGAGCAGCTTGACAACAGGAATGTTTTTTTTTGTTTTGCTTTTTTTAAACAATAGGTGGGTGTTGTATGAGGGGATCAACTACAGGGGAGATCAGATTCTAGTCAAGCCCGGTGAGGTCACGGATTGGCGCAGGTTCAGCGGCTGGCAGCAAATCGGTTCTCTCCGGCCTCTCATGCAGGTAAGTGGCTATGCCCAGTTACAGTATGTTCATTTAGTCTACAGCAACCAGTTTAAAACAATAACAGTCGGTGACAGTGTTTATAGTAAATAGTGCCCCATAACCTGTGTGTGTCTGTGTGCGTGTGCGTGTGCGTGTGCGTGTGTGCGTGTGTGTGTGAATGCTCTTCATCCCCCAACAGAAGCAGATCCACTTTCGAGTTAGGAACATGGAGACAGGGCAGTTGATGTCAGTGACTGGGGAGTTGGACGATGTAAAGTTAATGCGTATCCAGGCAACAGAGGACTTGGGCGGGGACGAGCAGATATGGCTCTATCAAGATGGACATCTCCGCTGCAAGGTAGGGTACCATTGTCATGGTAACTATCTGTGTGAATAAGACGCCGGTCCAGAAATTGAAGGGGAATGAAAAATCAGACTGCTTTGTATGAGCTTGGGGTGTCAAGTCAGACAGGCTTCACACATTAAAAAACAGAAGCAGCTTCTCAGTGTGTTGCAGCCTTTCCATCAGGTCAAACCTATACCTATGTCACACTGGCCAGTATGACTTCACTGCAAAAAATGGATATCCCAAAATCCGTAAAAATGTACTTTGATTTTAACTTGGATTAAGAGAAATGTATTTGCCAATGGGGTAAGAACATTTTATTTAACAAGATTTCTTGAAAGTCTTAGGAAGATAATTTTTCTTATAAGAAATCTTAGATACATTGGCTTGATACAAGATATTTGTTCTTGCTTAGATTTTTTTTTTTGCAGTGCTCTCTTTGCACCTTCTGCACATTTCCAGCGACTGTTGTAGATAGGAGAGCAGAGGCGTTCTGTCTGATACCACGCTGTGAAAATTACATTTGTCTGTGTGTGTGTGTGTGTGTGTGTGTGTGAGACCAGCTGCTAGAAGAGTCCTGCATGGGCCCCAGTGGTAGTGTGATCATAGCAGGCAGCCGTCTGGGTCTCTCCTCAGAGCCCGGAGCCCAGCACTATTTGTGGAGCATCACTCCAGACGGGCTCGTTCGCTACACCGCCACCCCAGACCTGCTACTGGATGTCAAAGGTGAGGAATTGCATAATACATGTGTGTTGTGGAAATGGCTTTACTTGAGGGCTCAGTGCATTCAACTTTTTGAGTAGACCGTGAACTTACATTGTCAATTAGTGACACCTTGTGGAATAACTCACTTGTGACAACCTCGAAAACTATCCCTGTATTCATATTTATTATCTTTATTTCTCTTTCACACCAGGAGGTCAAAACTACGACAAAAACCTAGTGATTCTGAATAAATTAGATCCTGGTAAAATGACTCAACGGTGGACTCTGGAGATTCTTTAAGGACACGAGAGACAGCCGCGCTAAGCTTACAAAGAACTCATGACATCGTTCGCCCAGTAGTCTCGTCTCCTTAGTGCCGCTGCCACACAATGACTGGCTTTGAGGACGTCATTGGACTCTAAGAGGAGTCTGATAAACATTTGCTGCTGGAGGACTACATTATCACATTTGAAATGGTCGACCTGCAAGTTTTCTGGGAAAAATCTGTACGATTGTATTACAAGCCACGTCACGGACAACATGGGAGTGGCATTAATTTCCGAGTGTTCTCTTCTTGAAACAGAGGTCTATGCATAATGTTTTACAAATCGGAAATACCATTGTAGTTGTCTTTTTCCATTAATAAATATATTCTTTTTATATTTTATTTAAGGCTACAGTGAAATGCCTTGCAAATTCTTGTTACTCCATGATATTTTCAACTTAAAAATGTCCTAAATATTGAAGGATACAACTCAATAGTCCGAAATACTCTTTATTTTGGCAAACCAGTGATACATGATACACACAACTCCATTCATTTCACATGTGGAGATAAATAAATGCAGCTTTTCTCAATGAACACACATTTGAAACCCATAGAATCTCAAGTTTTTGGGCAGACAATCTCATTGCCGACCAATATTTTGTGATGACATCACAATGACTTTAGCTCTTGGGTGCCGCCCGGACATTTCCTGGTTTCTGATACTACCCATAGAGATTGAACAGTAGAGAAATAAATAGCGTTCTATCTCTATGCCTCTGCCACCCCCTGCTCCACCTCCTCCTCCTCCTCCTCCTCCTCCTGGTCTACCCTGACCACAGTCTTTCCCCTGGCATGGCCCTGCTCCACTTTCAGGAAGGCCTCTGGCACCTGGGAGAACGGGAACTGGGCCTCCACCACAGGAAGGATCTACGGCAGGAGGAACAAAAACATGTTTTCACACACATTCCACCTCTAATTCAAACTAAAGTTAGGTTGGGGACATACAAGTCTGGAAGCATTATGGGTAAATGTATATGAAAGGTGTTAAAAATCTTAGCAGTATTTAAGTATTAGTGTTGGGTAATAATGTGAAAGTGCACAAAGCAATGAAAGTGGCAGTTGACAAAAGCTTGTATTTGAAAAATATACACGGGCTTTCAAATAAAAATACAATATTTTTTATTAAATTTGTTCTCTGTGAACAGATGATGTACATGTTAGTGAATTTGAAAACATAGATTAAAGCCTAGGTTGCAAATAGCAATGTTTGAGCAACTTCGCTGTGCCAAAATTACTTGTAGTTGTGGTGTAACTTCAAATAAGTTTCTGTTTGTGTGCACACAAAGTGAAACGCCAGACAGTTTCTACACCGCATACGTACCCCCGACAGCTTACAAGGTTAGTGTGATTTAATACAAATGGCTCTACTGTAGACGCAGACGGTGTGTTACCACATATCCCTAATGAATGACCAGTATGAATTCACACGCGTCGACAAAAAAGAGGGAGCGAGGGCGGAGTCGGTGCGATAGAATGTGATGAGGCTGGACAATCCTCGGCTACAGTCACCGCACACCAACAGCACAGTATGTTATTCTTGTCAGCGTCTCTTGTCATTAACAATGAATGGGGAGGGCGGTAACGCCACACTCGAAGCCGGCCATCCGTCCGACTGGAAAACGGGGGATTGATATTGTGTGTGTGTGTGTGTGTGTATTTAGGCAGTTATTGGAATGGGGTCCCACTATTAGCTGGTCAGATTGTACTCCTCCTGTAAGCCCTGGGACAAAGGCAAGCGGATTTACTCCCCCCTGTATGCATGGGGGTCTGTGCTATCAGTGAATGGCAGTTCAGCAATGTTTAAAAAAAAAAATAAAAACCTATTCACTGTCCCCCGCTCAGGGCCACTGACTCACTCTCCAGCGGCTAAACATGCAAGCAAGCACCTAACGCAGCAGGGGGCTGTGATGCTCCAGTTTATTTAAACACACACACACACACACACACACACACACACACACACACACACACACGGCTTCTGAACACAGAGATATGTATGGAATTCCTGGTACGCCCGGTCTGGTTTCACTCCCGACCATTAAAACTCAAAACTCATTACAGCGGGGGTCGTCCCCGTTATGAATTTCTACAGCGAGGCTTGGGGTCCACTTGACTATTCATGACGGTGAGGGACTCCATTTTCCCTGGGCAGGTGTTTTAAACAGGGAACAGGGAGAGTGCAAAAAGATCAGCGTACCTTTCCTGCGTCCACGAGTTGGCTGACCTCGTCCAGGGCCGGGCCGTCAGGTACATACAAACCCCAGCGGTAGAACACTCCATTGCTTAATATATTCTGTAGAGGAGAGGGAAGACTGCATAAAGCCTAAAACGTCATGGGAAGATAAACATATTTGCTTCACAAGTGTCTCTTATTAATGAGGTCATAATTGGCAGGTTAGTATTATTGTTGTGCTACAGTTGACCAGCAGAGGGCGATGAAGAGCTGTGAGCTCCAAGGTGACAGGTTTACTGTCCTATGTGAAGCCCCGAGGGCGTGACTCGTGAAGCTGAGACTAGCCAGGGTGACCAGCTACTCTCTGGGAGAAAGGGGCCATGGAGGCTTGGTGAGGAACGCAGACGACACGTACAGAGGCCAGACAGGCAGCACCCCCATCTACCCAAAATCCTGCTTCGGCAACACACATACATATACAATTCATCTAGACCAACACACAAATACACAAACAGCCAAGCCTACAGACCCACACAAACACACAGCTGCCACCCCTTGAGCCTGTGCAGCCCCCGTTCATCTACCTCAGTCCCAAAGAAACAACAACCCCGCCTTGTTCCAAACTGTTCGTCCACTCGGTTCAGTCCAAACCCACCACACCTATTACACATTCACTCCACAAACAACTGATCCTGGAAGGGATGGGTGAACACATGCAAATAGAAAGTACACAAAGTAAGAGCACATTTGCATGGCTTCCTTCTTCAATTATCGCTCATGCTTACATACACAGTGTTTCACCATGTAGGGGACATTACCGATGAAAAATAATATACTATCAAGCAAGTGAAAATAATCCCAGCTCCAGGTCCGTCGGCAAATCATGTGCTACGGAGGATAAATCATGGAGATCTGATTGGCTGAGAAGAGGGATGTTATGCCCAGGCCAGTTGAACTAAGTGGTGACCCACTGTTTTGTTGACGTCATGTCAAAGTCTTAACACAAAGTGAAGGGGTTTTCTAATCTGGATTGGGCACACCTATGAGTGCCACCCACACTACGCTAAAAGCCCTAAATGGTTGGAAACTTTACATTTCAAAAAAACTATTCAAAGTAAGTTAGCATACTCTTATTTCCATAGCCGAAGCCCTGCCACTCGCCTGGTTACCTGGACGGCCTTGCTGTGAAGGGTGAGGCCTGAGCGCAGGCCCCCGTCCAGCAGCCCCAGAGAGTCCGTGTTGAGGAGGAGAGGGGTCACCAGGGTGACGTACTTGGCCCCGCTCCAGGGCTTCAGTAGGCCCAGGGCCCACTCCTCTGTGTCCCCGCCCACGTTGTCCAGGATCACGTCGAACCTGCCAGGGCACACGTCATCGAAGCCACGGTGAGCATATGAGCACGACACAGACACACAGAGGGGATTCTCACCTGGAGGTTAGGGCTATAGAATGATTTGGGATGTACACAAAAGACAGAGGTCGCACGCAGCAAAGTCCTCACACTGAAGTGGATAATAAAAAAAAGCATGTTTGGACAGGTTCGACAAATATTACATCACTGTCACCGCAAAGATTGTATTACATAGAACGGGCTTATGAACGCCTTTAAGCTCACTGTTGTGTTGATGTGATTACTTTCCTTAAAGCCACTCGGCCGTGGCTAATGGGTTTCATTTTGATAAGTCCTGGAGAGCAGGGTATTTAGCACCCACCCACTCAGGCCTTGAGCCTCTGTCACCATAGAAACCAGAGAAGGGAATCAGCGGGCAGGTGTTCCCGAGGCTCTCACCACGCTTGGAGAGAGATGTTTACCAGGGATGTGTGCGAGAGAGAGCGCACAATTAAGATTGGAGGGAAGGAGAAAATGTGGCCTTGGTTTCATAATTGAACAGTCGTGTTATGTCTAAGGGTACCTCTCTGGGCGTAGAAGCAATTAAATCAAAGAGGAGGATGTCATTGAATTCCTCGGAGCTGAGAGACATTTTCTTCCATTTTGAGCCACTCTCTTGGGTTTGTCAGTACTTACTCAAATTAAATTCAATCAACGTTGTGTTCCAGAGATGAGCCATGTAACAATATCTTACTTTTCAGAATGACAGCACATACCTATCCATTAGAGCCAGCTGTTCAGCCACGTTTCCAGTTGTGTAGTCGACCACCTCATCTGCCCCCAGACCCCTCACCAGCCCCTCGGCATTCTGGGAGCAGGTCGAGGTCACATGCGCGCCCCAGGCCTTCAATAACTAGTGGAGAAATGTCACACGGACAAATAACATGTACTGCCTGTCCTGTTCGCGGACGCAGCGTGGTAAACACACACTTTGCTTGCAGGTCAACTGCGCTGTTGTTGAAGAATATGACATGGTGAAAGGGCAGTCTGTGGTGACCTTACCTGAATAGAAAATGTCCCCACGCCACCAGACCCTCCAGTGATCAGAACTCTTGGGGAGAACAGTAAGTCAGAAGGTCATTCCTTTCTGTTCTAAATCACACACAGAGGGCACTGGGAGAGGTATGTGTGTGTGTGTGTGTGTGTGTGTGTGTGTGTGTGTGTGTGTGTGTGTTTGTGGGTGAAATACTCACCGTTTCTCCACACAGTTGTCTCTACACAGGCCCCCAGCATTAACGAGGGCTGACAGGGCGGTTGCAGCCACATAAGGGATAGACGCCGCCTCTACATGACTCAACATTTTTGGTTTGTGGGAAATCTGGGGACACATTGCAAATGCAGAAACACAACTGATCAGTACTACAAAAGCAAATCTACTTTGTCTAAACATTATGTTTTCATGCAATTATGATCTGTTTTATAAGAAATTACAAAGTACTGGCTTATAACTAAGAATTGCTGTTAGAGGACATCAAACGGCAAGCTGCCAAAACATTTTGCATCCAACAACACAGAGGACATTTTGTCCAACTGCCTAATTGCTATTTCTCTGGCTCACGTCACCAAGCAAACTGAATCCTGATCAATTAAGCACTATTCATTGCTGCAGCTCTGGACTCCCGTTTAGTTTATACTTGGTGCCTAAGACATCACAATAGTATTACATCACATTTGTACTTCTTCCAAAATGGTTTTCTCTCATTCCCTCAGAGTTCATGAGTGTCCACTAAGCACTTTACCAGTTATTTATGTTTGTTTGAAAACATCATAAATGTGCATGTAATAAATATCGAGGTATACACTGCCCCAAACTGCATTAGGTGATTAGCAACTGAAGCATGGTAAAACAATAAACTGTAAAATGTAAAAGATGACAGCGGTTAAGAACAGCGTTCAATGTGTTACATTTTTACACCACTCTACAAGTTGTAGTTGTACTGTTGTATTCCATTATTAGAAAGGGTTCAGGAACTCACCACAAAAATACTTTAATTCCCTGCTTTCATATTCTGAGAGCCCAATGACAATGCTAAACGTTAAGTGGCAGACGCACATCATAAAATATTTATCAAATCCTTTGTCTGGCTGCAATGCTGTTATACTTTGCATCCATTATCTCTAGTAATGTCCACAATTAGTATAAATACAATTTCCAGAAGAGCTTTGACTGTGAGCTACAATAAGACTACACAATTCCCCCTGGTCCTCTTCAGAGCTCAACTATTAAAAAAAGAATGTTGTTTGAGATACCCTGATTGGGAACATTCTCACAGACTGTGAGATTTATAGACTTTGCTTTATTTGCATAGAACAAAAATGACAAATTGCATGGGTCAAATCATGTCAGCTTACTTCATATTCAGTGAGAGTTACAAACCCTGCAAGGCTGCCCTGCTTCCATGGAGGAATGGCCGCCCAGACCTTTAATAAAGTTGTGACAGAAAAGGACATAAATATAATAAAATGCATAATTGTCTCACAATGTGAATTCATAACCTACAACATATCAAACACATTGTTAGAAAGACATTATTTTTACAGTAATGTACGAACAGTTCTCCTAAATAAGTTTCCTTTAGTGTGTCAAAAATGTCACACACAGAATTTATAAAATTTCACTATTCCATGTGATAATCTATTACCTCATCTCCTGGTGAGAAATGGGTCACTCCGGAACCACAGTCCACCACCACACCTGAGACATCCCGACCCAGTATTAACGGGAACTCACTGACATCTTCCACAATAGACTGTGGATTCCGTCTCAGTTTTAAGATGTTGGCCCCATAACCACCTGATCAGAAATTTAAAAAGTGTTCCTGACAGTTACCTACATACCCCACGTCCCCTTTTCAGAATTTAAGCTGTCTAGATTATATAATGTTATTTAAAGCATGCACGTGTCTTGCATACTCACTTACCCCTCATCGATATGTCAAGGGGATTCAGGCTCGCAGCATGAACTTTAATCATTACTTCACTGGCAAAATTGATAGTTGGTGTCGCGGCCTCTTCAGTTAACCTCAAAACCCCATTGGTGCCATACTCATCAAGAACCCAGGCGGGCATACTGTGCAACCTTGCTGAACAGCTTAGATTCCTTCTCAGGCAGCACACACTGTGCCCTCCACCGACTAACGTCTTGGTCAATCTTAATGCTTTAGCGTGGGATAGATACGCTATTTTTGTGGATGTCAATACTTTGACAGAACCCATTTTATAATATGCAATACTGTTTCTGCAGTAGTCGGTTGCTTTAGCTAACGTTATGACGACTATAAGGATAATTAGCTTGTTAACGTTAGCTGGAATTAAAGTTGAATGTCATGCAAGAAAAATGCCTACGTGTGCAGAAATAAGCTTCGCCAAATAATCGAGGTGTCTTCGATAGCCAATAGTTTGGAAGACGAGCGCTCTGAGCAGAAATATTCTTCAGTTTTTTTAACATTTAACGTACATGTCGCCGCTGCTATGTAGCATGCTAACTACTTGGCTACGTAACAGTTTACCCTTTGACCTTCCGTTAAGAGCCAATAAGGATGATCAAATTTAACCGGGACACAAAACATAAATATATAACACAGAATGTCAGTGAGAACGTACTTCGCTTGCTTGAATGGAGTGGATTGGATTTATGGAATCGTAGACGTAGGCTAGATCAATCAGAATGTACCTTTAAACTTAGCCTTTTTTAGTGTGCAGCAAAATTGAACTATAACGTGGTGATGATTTGCTTATAAAACTATAACATTATGTGATTCTAATCCGCCGAAAAATCGAAGCATATATTATGTGATCGGACAACAATAAATTACAACACGGTTCTCCAGGGGGAAGGGTTGTCTGGAATAGCTTTGTCTGGTGAATTCGTAGGGGGGCAATTTACATCTAACAGTAAAGATACTATATTAGATTAGTTAGCAGACAGTGTCATTTAATGCATTGGGGAAAATACAATTCAGAAATGTTTTTATTTCTTTTGCTTGCAATATTTTCCTATCAAGCAACCACATTTGTAATGCAAGCCCAAAAATCTTTACCTACGTCTCCTCATTTATTCAAGCTACTTCGAAAAAAGAAGGCCAAAGTTTCTTTCAAGGAGCGAGACACAAATATCACATGACGCGGAAGTGCCTGTTGAAACTAAATTAGTGCTTGAGGGCGTGTCGCGGCCATAACACCGCTGGGATCCATAATAATGCACAGGATTGTGGCATATTTTGTCAGGTCGGCAATTAATATCATAAGGGTCAACTTTAATTTGCATATTCATCATGAGAAACGCAAAATGATGCAGGAGTGGAGAACACGTAGAGAAAGAAGCAGGATGAGTGACAGGCAAAGAAGTAGTAGGCTATCTGGACTTATTTTAACTTCCTCAAATTAGTGCAAAATGACTGCCGTGCATTGCATTAATTCACTTGAGTAAATTGATGTGCATTTAGAACCAAGTTACTACAGAAAGCTCTACTCTAAATTGATATAATAAAAAAAATTGCCTATAAAACTGAACACGAAGAGCCTGAGAGCCAAATGAACTGGCTCATTTTGGTGAACAGTGAGACTTCCCACTTGATATAATCTAGCATGAAGGAAACAGAAGGAAAATTACCAATTTTAGTGAAATAAACTATATCGTGTAGCATGAGACTGATTATCTAAGAAGTATTTCGAAGATGTAATTAATTCTGCTTATGCATTAATTCTTTAGACTGTAGATACTTTTAATATAAAAACGGAAAAACAACTCATCTCTTACAATTAGACAGTAGGTCCATCGCTTAATTTTGTAATTGATTAATTCATAAATAAAAAAGGAACACTGGATAGGACGTGAAACTTAAACATTCCATATATGAGTATATTTCTGTTAGATGTTGATTGATTGACTGAATGTGGTTGTTTTTTGGTCAGCTTTTAGCAAGTCAAAGCCATGCATCTGCAGCTTGTTTCGGCTAAAGACAGAGGAAATTACCTTTTTTTCCTGTAATATCTGAACATGAAACTAGCTCTTAATTTAGGGCCACAGACAAAATATAATCACTTCAGTGTCAAATTTGAATTCATTTAACTCATTTCTTTCCCACATTAAAATGAATGCAAATAGCATCTTTGATATTCTGTATTTGATAAGTATGCTCCTTAAAGAGCCAAATGAGAGGGAGAGGGAGAGTGACAATCCTCAGGGTCCCTAGTGCAGAATAATCATGGTTCAGCATGACACCAGGCATCAAACAGAGCCAGCTTCATTATCACAAGTACCCAGGGATGAAGGACACGACACATATTGTGTGCTTTGTTTAAGCCACTTCATTACAGTAAGGTTGCCTAATGAGGTATGGAATCGGATGTTTGTTGAGAACAACAATTCTGCAGTTCTATGGTGGATTTAGGGGGGCGCCATCGCTCCCCACTGCTCCAATCATGTGTGGACCATGAGCTGGGTCCTGCCCTGCTTAATCAGGAAAACGTAATATTCTGTTTCGCAGAATCTCCCTTTAAGAGTTGTATTGGGGTGCCCTGGTTTCTAGAAAAAGCCTGCTATAGCTTGCTATCTGGAGCTCAATGCCACTTTAAGATGGATGGCCCAAATCAGATGGTTGCTTTACTTAAATAGAAGTCTTTTTAATTGATCCCCTTTAGTGTTGTAGCGCAACACAGTTGGATATGTGCACTGTCACCGTTTGACTAAGTAACTAAAGCCAAGCTCCTGAGGACTTCACCCACAGTGACCACGGATTGATTTGTAATCCTTTCCCAAGGGTATCCGGATAGCTTTGCTCTGCGAGTATAGTGTTTCTCACTTGCAAAGTCTCTCACCTTTCGCTGAAACTCTCTCCCTCATTCACTTTCCCTTTACTCTCTCTTTCCGTCAACGTTAAAATCTCTGCTCCTTTCTTCCCCTCACTCTGTGCCTCTGGACATGCTTCCCCCGGTTTCTTTTTGTCCCTAGACCATGTCTCCTTTTCTCACTCGTTACAGAATGCCAATTAAAAACAAGATCTTCAGGGGCCTAGCCGACCACATAATGAACATGCTGTGAGTTTGGACAGGAATAGCCTCTCACTGTTTCTAGAGAAGACTGGGATAATGAGGGAAAAGCTTTGTTTACAGTGGAACCCATAGGTGGTCCGTTGTTTAGAAAAAGAGGGGCACAAAGGCCCCACCTAATGCCTTGGTTAGACTCAAGGATGATATTTTTAGAGCCATCGAGTGCTTTCTCTCCTTGGTAACAGACCGGCTGCCTTAGTGATTGGATACTCGAAGTCAGCATAGTCCATGTCCGTGGCTTTGTACACATAACTCATGAAAGAATTAGCTCTATGGATGGAGAGTGGAACTGGACAGTATCCAAGCAGATATGGAAATATCTAATGAACATAACGTAATTCCAATGTCAGTAGACAGTTATGTTTTGAAACCCATACTCTCTCATGCCTGTGCCCATTAATCACACAGGATTTGTTTTCCTAGCCCATCTTAGAAACCAGTGTCTGCCTCTTAGCCAGCGTCTCCAGTAAGCTGCTAATAAACTTAGCTCAGTTAAAACAACAGCCGTGAAGGAGGGGTGGAAAACGTTCTGCTTTTAAGCAGATGGCTTAATGCTTTTAAAGTAAAGTAAAGTAACACAAAAACCACTCCTGATTAGTGTGCAAATACATTTTGAAGACATCCATATCAGTGACAACAGGTTTCTCTCCATATATTTGAGGGGAACTCTCCACACACAAAGACACACACTTTGCATCATGGCCTCTCTGCAGAGGTTCTTCCACAGGGAACACAATGCCGTCTGTCATTCATCAAAGAGATATGATCTTATCTGCTGGCTTCCTCCACACTGCAACGACAGCATTGGAAATATAATACACTGTCCAGCCACGGTTTATCCAAAGGATTAGACAGGCTCATATGTTAGCATAGGACTTATTGCCCTCTGTTTAGAAGCTCAAACCCTGGGCTGTACAGAATAGCCTACAGTCACACATAGACACACACAAAAATCACCTTCTAAGGTTTCCTATTTCCTATTGTGAACGGCTCACATATCTTTTTCAGTTTGCGTTTAGAGAGTTCACTTTCTGAATAAGTTATTTTTTTTTTTTGCAGCTCTCTATTCTGGCTGCATGACTTCTTGCCAGCTCATCTGGGTGTGAGGAATGGAGAGGGACGGTGCTGTGTGGAAGGAACCCAGGCCGGTGAGGAGTGTTAGATCTGAATCACTGATCCTATTACATCACTCAGAGCTACCCCTTCCTCATTACCTTCACACTGGAACGATACTATAGCCTTTCTAATCACTTGGAAAGAGGACATTACCTCAGTGCAGCTGACCGTGTGCACATACGCACAGAGATGGGAGTTTAATATGGATCCATATCCATTCACACCCCTTTTGGTACAAACTTCCACTTTTTAGTCATACATTGAACTTCTCCCACAGACCATCATGTTGGACACCTAATAGGGCACATGTCTGGAAATGCACCCGTTTCAATAGACAAATGTCACTGTGGTTCTGTCAGGGTGGAAGAGTTGTGGAGGAGGAGGGGAAGGTGGGGGAGTGTTGCTGGTGGACTGTTAATGAGATTGCATCCAGGCGACGACTCTTCGCCTCTCACTTCCAATGTGTATAATGCCTTGAGATGGCACACCAACTCCCAGAAATTGGTATATTTGAGATTATTACTATCGACTAATTGAATGACTCAATTCACCTCAACATAATTCATATACATTGGGATGTTCTCTTAAAAGGTTTTGTCAAATGAAGGCCCATACAGGAATGGATTCTCTCCCCATTGGTCCATTTCCATCGGCTTGAACATTTCCTCTTCCACTTTTTTTAGCTAATTTGTCATGCAAATCCATGTGAGATATTCTTCCTGTTTTTAGGACCAGCATAGGTATGAATAATTGTTGTCAGTGGGAAGTGAGGCATTTTCTAACATTGAGCAGTAGAGATAAACATGTATGTCTGACAATAAGCCCAGTGCCCCAGTGCTGTATCATTTGGGCAAGTATTCATATAAAAGAATAAGCCCACCATCCGCCTACACAATAAAATGTAAGGGGTACCAAAGATGATGAATGTGTGTTGACTCATGGGTAATACGTGTTTGGTCTAAAATAGACTGCAATATCTTAACAAATAACACTACTCCCGATACCAAAAATGTGACTCTATTTCACAGAAAAATGTCTAAATCTCCCCCAAGTTTTGAATAGTCCCCCTATTGTCGCATCTTGCAGCAGCCATCGTATCCTTTTTTGTCTGCCACAGGGCCCTGTAGAATGTCACATGTATCAGACAATGATGCAGAACATCCTGCCGTAGTCCTCAGAAAAGAGACTGGTCAAAGACTATTTGAGTTGAAGATTGTTCAATTAAATGTTTCACAGATCAGTCTAGCTATTTATGTCTAACCAAACAAGTTCCAAGAGGCCACCATTTGTGTATCTTTATTAAACCTCTGTGTTCTGACATTTGAAAGGGGTTGATTCATTTGGCTAGATTTGAATATCACAATGATTATCATCGCCAAGTGATAAATTAATGTGAACTAGTTGCTGACCACTTCTTTTTTCTTCTCCCCCTTTACCCACAGTCCAATGGGATCACAAACCCTCACAGGCACAAACATGTCCTCCACATAAATACACCTTATTGTTACGTTACGATTTCCATTTTTACGTAGGTTGACAAAAAACATACTGTGTAAAATGCCATAGATTCTCTATTGGGTCCACATCCAATACAAAATAACAATCTGTAAAGCCCATTTGGTGTGTGTGCTATCTTGGGAGCTGCCATGTGTATTTGACAGGTGTGTGTGTGGTTTTGGAAAAACCCGGCTGCTGTTCTACTGCTCCTACCGTTTAGCTGACAGTGGTCCGACTGACATGCTGCTCACTCTTCACCTTTGCATTCAGCCATTGTGTGGTATTCAGGACTGATGTACTACAGCCTGGGCAGGCTGGCCTACCTAACCTAGCATTGTATAAGAGACACTAGACTGTGTAGGCGGGAGCTGTTCCCTGCAGACAGCTGCAGTCAGGTGGCATCAGGTGCCCTTCCTAAAGGTTAGTGAGTGGGGTGGGTGGGCGGAGGGCGGTCGGGGTGGGGGGGGTACTGTCCTAGATATGCAGTTAGTAGATCAGACTGGGTCTCCCGGGATACTTTACAGGCAGCCCTACCGCCCAACAGAGGGATGATAGCTGCCTTGTGAATCTGGGATACAGCCTGATTGGCTGAGAGAAATCAGGTTAACAAAGTGGGCTCTAGCTTTTCGTCAAGTTAAACAGGTCACTGTGACGTGGCTCGGACAGCGAGGACATTTTCCCACACAATGACATTTTTATGCATAGTTACTTTGTTGCATAATCAACCTATACCGTGGAAAAAGCAATCCTCTTAAACTTTTACAGTGTCTGCTGCTAGATTCTACCTGCAGTAGTTACGGAATATATATGACACCCTGAACAGCATCCTTCTTTATATCATCTAGAAATTGCAGCGGCCCTACCCAGGGACATATGGAGCTCAGAGAAGGGCAGCTTTCCAGGAAGACAGTGGAATATTTATTCCTCATTCTGGGGTCTCCATGGCAACTGGCCCCGCTCGATATGAACCAGATATATTTTATAGCAGAACAGGAGGGTCTGTGAATGTAATTGACTAGTTAGGACAAATGTGGCGAAAGCAAAGCGCAAACTGAGAAGCGGTTTGCCTCATTCAAGCATTATTTTTTGAATATTTTAGATTCATTTTCTACAAGTGGATTTGATGCCTCTATTATTAGACGTTATCATTGACTTATGAGGACTAAATGATGCTCTAAAAATCTGTAACTAAATAATTGCACAACTAAAGCCATGGAACAGTTTGTATATAAGAATTAAGTTGCATCCAAGGGCATTCTTATCGATACTGTAGGATGATGGGAAAGCAGTGTGTTCAATGGCTATGTGCTTCTGCTCATGAGCAGGGCCAAAAACAACCTAGTCACGACTAAATCGCCAACCATCTGGCAGGAAGTCCTCCCCAGCTATGAATTCTGGTGTTATCGCTGAGCGATTTACACAACGTCTGGCATCAGCCTGTCCCCTGCTGTTGCATGAGGAAAACCCTGCACACTAGATGTTCCCGCAATGTACAGAGGAAGACATGTCTGTCCAGCCTCAGCTATATCCTGTAAATTGTTGCCCACAGGTGTGATGGTAGCAGACAGAGGCAGCCTTTTTCTTGTTATAGTTTCTGTATATGGTTGGGAGTGCGGTGGTTGTGGGGGGTGAGGCCTTTGCTTTCTGTGTAACTTTGCAAATTGGAGACGTCAATATTGCTAAGTACATGCATGCAAATAGTTGAGGTCAATATTTTAAACCTGTTTTTGCATCGGGTCGTCAAATAAAGATTTGATTGGCTGTTTCCCTTACACAAACATGTCTCACTGTTTTCCTCACTCTCATGTACCCAGGCTACATTCTACTGTAAAATGTATCTACTGTATTGAAATCCTTTTTCCATTGATGGCAAAACAAATATAAATTTGTTGAAGTCGAAATATCGCTTAATAAAAATAGGTGAACGGATCTGGGGTTTGTGGAAAGAAGCATACTGCATGATTGGTAACAAGTGCCTCTACTCTGACAATGGATCACATTAGATAAGGCTTGCAGAATGTAATAATATGTTAACTCCCACTTCGACAATGCTATTGTAGGAGGGTGTGGGGGGGCTTGAAATTGCTTGTGCTCACACAGTCAATGGCCCATCAGTTGAAGAGCAAACAAAGCCATTGTTCTGTCCCCCTTGTCCACCTGTCACCTCAGGCTGAATCATTTCAATTTCATTGGTTTTAGCCACATTTGCCTCAGAAGATAAGGAACCCACTGTTTAAAGGTAAATCCCTGTTTGTTTCTGTGTGTGTGTGTGTGTGTTAAGGGGAGGGGGGCTTATCCTACAGTCTTCCTTTAAAGTTAGTGGTTGAAAGTCTGTAAGTGTTGTATTGCAGATTCATGGAATTGGGAAAAAGGTTCTGAAACGTTTTATGGGATTTAAAATGTAAATACATTTGACTTACTAAACTGTTTAAATCATCCAATTTAACCTACTGGGGGTTTACTATATTTTTGTTTCCTCTGTTAGGACACAAAGAAGTTTGTGTCAAAAGCGTTTGAGGCTTTTTCCAAATCAAAGACCGCACAGCCTTCCCTCTGCTAGAACATGTTGTAAGCAGCTGTTCCAGGCTGTAATTGTTTAGACTCTCTAAGCCCTCACAGCCCCTTAGTCCTCTTATAAGTCTGTGAATTAACCAGCCCCGAGAAGCATCGTGGTGCTAGGCAACAGGCCCGGCGCTGGGCAAGTGTTGACTCGAAGCTGTGTGGCGGTGGAAGGTGTGCACTGGATAATTCATGAAGCACCGAAAGGGATCTGCTGTCCACCTGGTCGTCCGGCTGCAGTCAATGTTCTTACCTAGCCATACTAGGGCAAACAAACAGACAACGTTATCGTCCCTTCTGCTGTATCTCTGTGGGGGAATGTGGCAGATCTAGGTGCAGTCCATATTGTAGATGCCCTAAATAAAGGTTTTGTTTAGAGTGGTAGAAAAAGCATGATATGTTTTGTTTGTAATAGCCAGCCTCTGTCTGTAATTCTTAGTCATGTTTACAGGAAACTCGACACAAGTGAGGAGGTCTCAGTCTATGGAGGACAGAGCCTGGTACTGTATAAAATAACAGCCTGGATTCACACACACACACACACACACACACACACACACTCACACATGCGTTCTTTCATGGAGAGCTTGAAAAGGAATGGCGGGGAACAGTGTATAGGATAAGCATTCACACAAACACTGTGCCCGTTTAGGCAGCAAGTCCATGAAAAACTAGCGGTCTCAGCAGTATGACTAATGATAGCCCTTTTCCCCTCACCTCTGAATGACTGAGGAAGAGACATAAAGACCTTGAAGTAAAGGGCTGTATTTATTACAGGCGTGTGTGTGTGTGTGTGTGTGTGTGTGTGTGTGTGTGTGTGTGTGTGTGTGCATGTCTGTACGTGTAGGTATATCCGCACGTGCACAGTGCATTGGTGTGTGGGTGGCCGTGTGTGTACGTCTATGTCACAGCCTATGCGATAGGGACACTGGTGACTGCCTGAATAATTCACAATGCCAATCAATGTTTAAAGGTCTTTTATGTGTCATGCCTCACGCCAACTAGGAACATCACACCAGAGAGAGGGGGCACAGATGGCCTGCTGGGGGGATACGTAGGAGTGGGGAGTGGGTGGAGGTACTGAAGGGGCTGCAGGCAGGGGATCAACAGAGAGAGGAAGCGGGGCTCGCAAAGGAACAAAGTGGGATGTGGTCGGAATGTGTGGGGGACAATGTGAGTCCTCCGCTAGCATTGAACCGGGGGTGTAAGAGGGTACAGAAAGATAGGGAGCGGTTCGAATATAAAGGAGAGAGAGGGAGCGTCGGGCTTTTGTGAAGATGGAGGTTGAGGGGGCGGGACGACCATGACGGAGGGGTAAAATGTCCGCTCGGAGAGAGGTCAACAGTGCAGGGAGGACAGGGAGACAATGGGCTGCTCTAATGAGTCGTGAAGCCCAGCTTTAGTGCTGCCGAGGCACTTCCGCACTGCTCGTCCACTCGTCCAGGGCCAGCCACCGGCCTCATGCCCAATCACTCCGCATCATTCCACTCGCGCCACCCTCACGTAGACATGGGCAGCATGGGTTGTGGACCTGATGAACAAGCATAATGGAGGCTAGCACCCATGGCATGGATGGTCCTATTTGACTAGGACCCGTCCCCGTCCCCCCCTCTCCCCTCCCCTCCCCAAACCCACTCCCTATTTGCATGACTCCTTTGAATGGGACGTCACCAAAAACAAAGTATTTGCCCTTCATTTTGTTTTAAGTTAAAAGACTGCGAATTTAAATCTTTCCCTCTGTGTCTTCTTTGCAAATAAGGAGGACTCCTCTAATTCAAATTAGTTATGCAAGTACCGAGGTGGACCATTCCAATTTTACTTGAGAGCTTATCGTGTCGCTCATCCATGTTCAGTTCACCTCCTGCCAGTGTTATCAAAGCATTCACGACGGTGTGACCACACCACTGTTTCTCCATGGCATCAGCCGTTCTCTTCTGGACAAATCACCTCCAGCCCCCAACAACCGTGAGATGTGATTTCATCCCCAATAGGGGATTTGTCAAGGAGGACACTGGTCTGTAGAGATAATGATCTGGAATGATCCAAAGGGTGTTGTGGGGGCTGTTACTATTTCGGGAGTGTTTTTGTCCCCGGTCTGTGTTAGTCTGGCTCAAAGCCAGAGGAGATCTAGGGGGCATCATGGAACGCTGAGTCCAGCTCTGGCCCCAGCCAGCTCAGCAGCTGCTGGTCTAGACTCACTGGCAACTCCATCTCAATAAATGAACTGCCACACCCAGCAGCTAACTGCATTATGACCAAACTACTTTAGGTCGGAATAAATCTGGATCTGGAGCGGCGGGCAGGTGACATTGGCCAGAGCCACATTACGAGATTATGTTAATAGAGCACGTGACCATAAATGTTATTGTACATTGACACGTTGAATGAGGAAGCAAATACTGGAGCACTTCTTTTTTTTATATTGTTTATTGTACATTGTTATTTATTTCATAATCGTACTCAAACTAACAAGCGTTGTAACATTGTAATGTATACAAAATAGAAACTATAAGGGGAAAGATAAGTCTAGGGTTCACCCTTCCCATATATGTTTACAGTACAGTAAGGACCAACCGAGGCATTGAAGGGAAAAGATGCCAGTTAGACCCTCCTTGAAAAAGACCAGAACTCTTTAGAAATCACAAGGCAAAACTGACATAAGCCCAAGGCGAACTTTTTCTCTACATGCAATATATCTTCTCTTTGACAGTTCCCCAAAAAAAGACACCCGGCAGCCAAAATTATGAAAACCCCAGTGAAAATGCTCCAGTGTGTTTGTATTTAATCTCCTATGTGCAACCCCTCACTTCATATACAAAACAATTTGGATATTGTCTCTGGGTGAAATGAAATCTACAAGAACCTTGGTGCACTCAAAGAGGTCCGCCGTATTTTTTGGAGACAAGTGACATGACAACCCCGTTCCTGAACACCTCCAGATGGGATGGCATCACTTCTGAAGTGCAGGACTATAGAGGGATGGAGAAGAGCAGTGCTGGCACACCTTGCCCCCGACTCCACATTGGAGGCTGGGATTGGTGGGGTTCTCCATGTAATATTACACCTCGCTTTTGAGTGAAATGTCAGTCTTGTAAGATTTGTTGTTTTTCAATTTCCGTGGTGGGCAGGAAATATGGGTTTGTGGATTCCATCATGGCGATTGGATGTAACTCTTTCGCTGTCTCTGTTCAGTGCAGATTAGGGTCGGGAAAGGAATCGGTAAAGAGGGGCGTCAGGGTGTTTAGGACTCAACAGAAACGATGCAGCAGAGGGGTTGCCATGGCAATGGGAAGCAGGAGAGAGAAGCTCCCGGACTGCAGTGAAATGCTGGCTCCGGTAGGGGGGGTGGAGTTTGAGGCTAGGTTACTTTGTGTGCCGGTCGCCATGGTAGTGCCACTGTAGTTGCCCACCTTGGTGGTGTTGTCCTTTGGCATGCCAGCTGTTGAGTTCTGAGAGGCCACCTGTTTGAAAAGAGATGTAGGCTACATTAAACAACTAAACGAATTCCTCAGGATTATAACTAGCACATAGTGTTGTTTCCAATACAGTTTCATGAGATTGGGTGAGACTATCAACAGTTGTAATAGTTTAAAAAGCCCAAATAGTAAAACTTTTGTATTCAAGTCAAGAATAGGTGTCAAATCTAATTTGGCAACTATTAATGCTTTTAAGTTCAACATATTGTTTGTATTTTAATTTTCATGAATAATTTTTTGATGAAATTGGATTAAGGTTTGGTACATTTTTCGAACTGTGATAAGAACAAGGATATCCCTCTTCTCCTCAAATCATAGAATTTTTGTCGGACATTAAGTAAAGATTGAAAAAAAAAAAAGTGTCCTATTCCATGATTAATTTGTGTTTTGTGGACGGGTGTAGTCGACCCATTAGACTGCGGTACAATTTACTATAACATAAAAGCGCTAATACAATCCGTTTCAAATTTCGGTCGCTGCGCAGCACTTGAAGAAACTTTACACCTTGCTAAGGTATTACCTACCTATGTTTTAAATCATTAATTAGTCAAACTAGTATAACAACTAACTACAAGCAAAAATATATATTTTGAAACTTATTGATTGCAAAAACAACTAGTCATTATCCATTTATACATAAAATGTAGTTAAATACAATAGCCAGTTGAAATGTGAGAATTTTAAAATGTGTAGGTTCCTACCAATATAGCCTGATGTGCTGAATTGCAAGCAAATGCAATAACCTTATCGACTATTGTTAATTAAAAACATAACCAACGTTAACGCAGTCTGCCAATGCAGTCTGCCGAAGTCGTCAATCGCAAAGGCGTAATACCCCCCACCCCCACCCCACCCCCAAAATTATGAAGGCTAGCAAAAATATTTACAAATAGGCCTATGAAAGGTAAAGAATGCATCATACCTGTGTTGATAAACAAATGGCGAAAACAATCACTCCAAGCTGAATAACCGTCATTTTTGACATATTTGCGTTGATTTGGCCAGATTAAGCACAGACACTTGCACTGTCACCGGCTCTCTCATAATGTGGTCGCAGGAATCGCCGAACGGTTTTATACAAGCATCATGACCACGATGACGTAGCCCATGGGCTCAGACCATTCGGTCTCAAACAACCCGAGGACAAAATAACATCGTAGATGTAAAAACAAATCAACATGTAGCCTGTTAACGTGGAATTGAAGATAGTTTTGAAGATTTTTTTACATGATCACATTTATGGGTAAAAGCATGATTAATTTAGCAAAAAAAAGTATAGGCCTTTACCAGCTTAGTTTCTCACAGAAAAATAAGTGGACGGACTTAGACCAATTAACCTCAATTCAAATTTTCAAAGCCACTTGTTGAACTCTAGTTACACATCAGGCTTGCAATTTAGGTGTTGCAGTAGCGACATCTAGTGTCCAGTGTAGACGGATATGTTTTGACTTAGGCAGGCTAACCTGTTGATATGAAGCTAGAAAATGTATTAGTGGATTATCTTTGGGTCTGTATTGCAAATTATAAGTGTGACTGTGCGATATGTTTTGTCTTGTTATGGTAAATGGGGGAACGGTCTAATTGCATCCCCCCCTTGCTAATCAGGAAAACCTGTTTATACCAATCAATCTTTTTAAATGATGGAGAACATATTCTGTAATAATTTGTGTATAGACAGTAATGAAAATAATATTACATTAGAGTTCACGAGATTGCCAATTTGGTGATTAAATCCAGATGTTGGAGATTGTAACTTTAGGCCTATAAATACCGCCTCTAGTCCCCTGCCATTTGAGGTAAGTGGATTTCTGAGGGAATAGTGAGCTGGTCTGATCCCTAAAGAGGAACCCACAGGGACAGCACTCCCTGCAGAAGCACCAGATGTGCTCTGTTATTGAGAGGCAGAGAGAGGGGGCCTTTTGTAAGGCATCAGATAAGCCCTGTTCCCAAAACCAGCACAGATCGTGTATCACCAGTGGGTCTACGAAAGGGTGAAACCCAAGCTTTGCATACGGGATCAAGTTTCTGTTTACACGAGTGAGGTCCCTGGATTCTTCGAAACAGAGAAAGTACAGAAAAAAAGAAGGTTCTGAAATCCCCTTCATTCTATGGTTGTCCGACTATCTATCCAAGATTTGAGTGCAGAACAGGGAGCAGTGATCAGGGACCTGAAGAAAGTATTGAGAGACATGACACACTCTCCATGTCTGCCCTTTACATCAGCAAAATAACCACAGGTCCGGTTCCACAAGTATAAGCCATTACAAAGTCATAGTCCAGAGCTTTGAGACAAACGCTGAAAGCCAACTCTGTCTTGTATGAACAGACACAGGAACACACACTCTCTTCCATGTCTGCCAAGATAAACCCTGCCCTCAGGCTTGTGGTACTTTTCCTAAGGCAAGGGTAACCGAGAGGCTAAATGGGGAGACTTAAGGTGCAGGATCTGTCTCCAGCAGGGATGTCTGTGTGTGTGTGTGTGTGTGTGTGTATGTGAGTGTGTGCGTGTGTTTGTGTGGGTGTATGTGTGTGAGTGTGTGTGTGTGTGTGTGTTTGTGTGGGTGGGTTGGATGGGGAGAGAGAGAGAGAGAGAGAGAGAGAGAGAAGAAAAGGCAAACGAGAAGGAGGATGGAGATCTATACTGAAGCCTGATGAGAATAGTTTGTAGCATTGTTTGAGTGGGCATTGTAAGCAACTTGCCGTATCCTTTTGCTTATTGTTGGGTCAAAGTCTAAATAGACCTCCCTCTCTCTCTTACCCTTACTCTCTTCTGATCAAACAGATTCCATCTGAGAAACGCTAAACATTCTGCCATGGTATCATTTACTCACAAGGCTTTTCATCTCTTTATTTAAAGACCAGAATATAACAGACAGTGTTTGTACTCGGTCCCTCAGATAAAACACAGTCCTTGCATTCCTCATGAAATGTATCTGTTGAGATTTGGGAGGGGTGGGCGCCAAGTGTTGGGTTACACTGGAGGCCCCTCCCTGCTTTTCAGGCCATGGGGAGAGAGAGGGAGAGAGAGAGAGAGAGAGAGAGAGAGAGAGAGAGAGAGAGAGACGGGGGGATTGTTCGTGGCACAAGCCACACGCATGTTCAGTGGACTTTAATGGATGAAGCCACAGATGACTGACTCAGTTGTCTGGAAATGACAGCCGCTGTCACCTAGAGTGACAGCTTTCACTCTGCGCTGCAACTAATCACGAGTGACGTGCGCTCTCTCGTCTCTAACCCGCCAAACAGTGACACGGAACCAGTCAGAAATATGCCAGAGATGGAGAAAGGGAGACCACCGGAAAATAAACGCAGTAGGAAACCCGCTCACCCAGTTAAGAGGGAGATCAACCAAGAGATGAAGGTGAGAGTGTGTGCGAAATGTCTGGTCGTTTGGAGCAAAATACAGCTTTTGCAACTTTGTTGTAGAGGGTAGACTATCGTCTGTCTCTGCAACTTTACCCAGAAAGCGAAGACAAGTTTTACGCGCACAAATCCGTGCTGTCGGAGATGAAACGCACCGCATCTTTGATTAATGATTGTTTTGTTTAATTAAATTAAACCAAATGTATAAACATGTCAACAAAACCTGCTGTCTGTGTTAGAACAAAATTAGACTTCACATTTGTCGAAGGCTATTTTTCTTAATAAATTAGCTCATTACTTTGTGAACCAACTTTCGGTAAATGAAAAATATGTTTCACATGCACAGGACAGGACATGGCAATATATGACATTATTTACTAAATGATAGGTAAGCCTTTTTCTTTATTAGTGTTGCCAACTTGCCTTATCAGGCCAGCTGTCGCTGGTCACGCGCACAGCAATGTCCAGTGGTCCCCCAGATGTGCGTCACCAAACGGGAAGAACACATAACTCCTTTTTGCCTAGAAGTTCGCCTTATAGAATGATGGTTAATGCATGCCAGCATTTAGTGATAGAAACGTATCACTAAGCACCTCTATTCATTAAGTTGTAACATTTTATAAAGTTCTACATTGAATTGATTTACAGAAACCTTTTTATGACTTTTTTAGTGTAGCCTCTGTCAGAAAATCTCCATGGTGGTTGCACTGTGTTTAACATTGGACTATTTAAAATTCAGTATGGGTCCAAGCCCCTAGGAATAGCCTTTCCAAGCCCTCCTTGAGTAAGGCCAGAGAAATCTGAAGGACACACATTTAATGAGTTTTCTTGTCTTTGTGGGGAAATGTGCTCCTTTTGACTAAATGGTTTGAATTGTAGTTTTCGATATCCGGGGGTTGTGTAGAGTTACAACTTAACTAATTTTAATCAAAACATGGGAAATGCCATGCCGTCTTGATGTAAGTCTGCTGGGCTGGATGTTGGGGTCGGCCCTGGTTTGTTGCCTTTGGCTGGGACTCTGTGGTTTGGGATATGGCTTGTCACTCTCACAAAGCAGATGTTTGTCTGAACTGCCAAAAAGAAACAAAAACAACATTGTGGGAAGCAAAAAAATTGAGTAAAAAGGCCTTTATTTCCCACAAATGGGAAAATAGACTTCACAACATGGAGCAGAATGTAAGTGAGCAGTTTTGTTCTGATGTAAACACCAACATACTGTAGTCTCAAAGCAGCATAGACCATTATGCTATTATAAGGGGACATACATCTACAAGACGGGACTTACGTTGCAGGAAGAATGAGCTAAAGACGTGGGCATTCAGGCTAGTCCCATGGGTTACTGTCAGGTCATAAAACAGCAAGGTAAAGACACAGACAGACAAACAGGGATTTCTGGTATGGCGTTGCTTGGGCCCAGTGTTGTCTCAGTAATGGATCTGTTTCAACACCACAGTCGGACCCGCTCCCTCCACGCCACACCGTAGCACAGCCCCAGATACCAGATACTTGACTTTAATCATCGTTAGGCATATTTAGCTGGATATGATACCTCTGCACGCAGACACACACACACACACACACACACACACACACAGACACACACACACACGGATACACACATGCACAGAGAGATCCGTTTCTCTGAGACCCTAGTGCAGAGCAGAGGTCGGAGTGAGAAAAGCAGGGGAAAGAATGTGGAGTCAGTACTACAGCACTACAACACCACCACAGCAGACTGGCTGCGCTGGAAAGGGCTGAAACCTGAGAGGCCGAGCTGTGTCGGGTGTCAGGGCTGGAAGGGGCCGGGGGTGGAGGGTGAGATGGGGGGGCCTGAGCAGAGGGAGGGTAGAGAGACACAGAGGACTTCAGAGCGGAGAGTGCTGGACGCCCAAGAGGAGAAGGGAGAGGAGGGGGGCCTTTCCGAGAACCGTGGGACCCAGCAGTGGTGTAGGGTGTCCCGCTCTGATTTCTGCCCAGTGCGGATCGGATTTCTCCTCCAATCCGGCTCTTCCAAAGCCACAGAGAGAGGTGGGTGGATGAAGAGAGAGACCTTTGTGTTATACTTTTTTCATCTGGTCGTAATAAAACATTTTTTAAAAAACAACCTCACAACCCATCTGTGGAGCACAGTTTTCTTTTCTCCCTCTTTTTTTCCAATTAAAGGAGATAAACAAAAGATGATTCATAGATTTTCACACTGGTATTAGGTTTTCAACTTTTCCGTCTCAGATTTAGCGAGAGTAAACAAGCTGAGTACATCATGGAAAAGCAGCCATAGTGTACTCCTCTGTGCTCCTATTCATGTCCCACTGAGCGCCAGGGATAAAAAAGAATCCTGTGCATTGATTCAGGGCACTAGGAAGGCCTGATTATATTTAAGAGTGGGATAAAAAGTTCCACTAACAAACCCACGTTATAAGGTCACTGTTTCCCCTATTCTAGGCGGTGGCTCAGCTACCCTGTCCCCTCACACACAACGTCCGTCAGGGTCATGTTTTCCCTTGCCTCCTCTCTCCATCCAGACCTTTGCGGAAAGCACCATGAACGAGCTCCTGGGCTGGTACGGTTACGACAAAGTGGAGCTCCGAGACTCGGAGGCCAGCGAGATCCGCAACTACAGAGAGCGACGCCAGCATGTGTCTGTGCTAAAAGGTGGGGGCAGGTATCTCTAGCACCAGGAACACTGTCAGTCAGGGTTAGACGGGAAGTACGGGTTATCCATAACAGGTTTCACAGGTCATTCAATTTGTAGAGAGTGGAGAGATTTGCAGATTGTCTACTATGAGTCATTTCATATTCCATCCACTGTCGGTATCCAACATTGTTTCATTGTTTCACTGTTTCCTCGTGATGGGTATTATGTAAAATGCGCTTCAGTGTTTACATATTCAACCGCTATTGTGGATAACTATCAATACAATATATAATACGTTTCCGTCCACAAGAAAACTCAGTGCCGAAACCAAAGAGCGTGGACAGCAAAGCGAGTCCCTCCGCTCTGGTCTTAAGAAGTGGAGAGAGAGAATCCTCCATCGTCCCCTCTTCCTCGTCCTCTTCCTCCCCTGGCTCGTCTCTGACCAGTCCCAAGGTGCAGAAGAGCGCCCCTGTCATCGTCCCCCTCATCAAACCGTCTGCAGGTATATCAGTTCACACAATAAGCACACGTTGTCTGGTTTGTGGCGACATACTCTATTCAAAAACACACAAATGTTTAACCCCTGCACATGCAAACGCTGTACCATAAACACACACTCCACACACTATGAACCGTCAATCTAAAGCTGTCCATGATTTTTAGCAGCACGATTTCCGTTCCAGTACAGTCACCTGCTTATAGTCTAGCCAGTGCGTGATGACCAACCATCTCACGCGTCACACGTGCTTCCTTCCGTCCCCTGTGTCCGTCCTCTCCCTACAGTGGAAGACGTTCAGAACGTGCAGATTGTGTGCGTGTGGTGTCAGAAAGAAGGCGTGAAGCGCTACTCCCTCTGCATGGGCTCCGAGCCCAGAAGCTTCTGCAGCGAGAAATGCTTCGCCGCCTGCCGTCGGGCCTACTTCAAGCGCAACAAGGTATGATTCCCCCGAGTGTTTCCACATCCGCATTGTTATTATTAGCACCCGCGGACCAAAAAGAGAGGTGGGACGCGCATTCTAGATACATGTGCCTGCACCCCGAAACTTCAGCTATTCTGCCAGGTGCTCCGGCACAGAAACTCACTTTGAGGTGAGAAGAGATTTCTGTCAGGTAAACAGACTCTGGGAAAAACGATATCCCTGTTCTCCTAACTGGGGTCATATTCATAGACGGGAATTTAAGGAGAGGGGGGGGTGGTCTCCAAACGCACCCATGCTGGTTTATAATAGTGAGGGCAGTGTTGGGATGGTGGAGTGGGGGCGGGTCAAAGTTCACAGAGGACACTCGGTATCGGTTACTTGTTAATGGAAGAAGGGCTGGTTATCCAGCAGCCCTTGGTCCAGGGGACAGGGAAGTACTGGCTGGGGAGAACCGCTCTAATCCACATTACCACCATTTTTCACCTTCCATTACGACACCGATACCCCCTCTTAGAGGCACGAGGTGACAGGCAGGCATATCCATTTCCCCCCCGGCGCCGTTGTTTGTGCCGTGCTTGGTTCGTTCACACGACAACAGAGACGAAGGGGAGTGGAGAAAAACATCTGTAACAAATCCACTAGTTTTACCGAAAGTGGGGACGTTTTTTTTTGGTTTTTTTCTGCCGTCGGCCTGTCCTAACTTGTCTGAGAGGAAGGGCAGGGGCCTGGGGCAAAGGTGTCCACTTTCAGTGCATACCTTACCTGCAGCTGCCTCATGTTTCGTAACTCAACACGACTCAATGGGCCACTGTGAAGGGAGGGGGGCGCACACAGGGATCGACAGCGGATCAGTTTACATGAATCGCTTGGAATCTCCTATATTAATAGAGGATGGGCCATCAACAATATGGCGATTCATCGTCAACGTTATCTTCCTGCACAGTTGTAAAACAATGTCTGTTTGGGCCATACATAGATACACCTCGCCTTTTGTTTGAGAGACCTTAAAACCACAGCTCCCTGAACGGCACATTGATATCGCCCCCCTCAATGACAAGGCAAATGGAGAACGTACTATTTTTGGTCCGGTTACACCACGCAAGAGCTCAAGTTTGTTTTAATGGCTCTAGAAGCCACAGTTTTTTTTAAAGCACTTGCTGCATCATCAAGAGTCGATAATTGGAGCCGACACAATTAGGGTGACTCCAGATCTGACTAGTTAGGGATATCTATGTATACATGATGTGCGTCATGCTGTGTTTTCCCTCCGGCCAGGCCCGAGATGAGGACCTGCATGGAGAGAGGTCCCCCCAGCAGCCTCACGCTGATGACTCCCCCAGACTGGTGCTGAAGATGAACAGCACTGCCAGAGTAAGAACCCAACACAGGACATAGACAAAATTCATATATTACAAAAGACGTTGTAACGCCGATTGGACGCTATAAAGATGATGGAACAATTTAAAATCTCTTAATTTCTATAAGTTGCAGTACCTCATTTGTGACCAATCTTTTGAATGACGGTCCGCAGTCTGTCTCCCCTGTACCGCAGGTGTGCGACTGGTGCAAGCACGTCCGCCACACCAAAGAGTACCTGGACTTTGGAGCCGGCGAGGAGAGGCTCCAGTTCTGCAGCACCAAGTGCCTGAACCAGTACAAGATGGACGTGTTCTACCGCGAGGCCCGGGCGGCTCTCACCAACTCCAGCCCCAGCCCCAGCCCGGGCCGCCCCAGCCAGGAGGCGAGGGCCGAGGGCTCCGGAGGGCCACAGAACCTCCTCACCCCGGAGTCCTGGAGCAGCAACAGCAGCGGTGGGGACCCGCGACAGAGAACCGTCTCCCCGAGAGGACCCACCCCCATCCACGGCTCGGCGGCCTCCACCTCCACCTCGCCCTCTGAGGCCTCCTCTTCCTCCTCGAAGGTCCCCGTCTCAGGCCTGCGGTCCCTGGAGAGACCCCTCCATCCCCCTCAACTCACGGCTGCCTGTGAGCACAACCAGCCCGCACACCCTCCTCCTCCTCCTCCTCCTCCTCCTCACCGGCCCCACACAGAGCACCACCCGATGCCTCCCATTCCCATGCCCTTCATCAGACCCCCTCTCCACGCCCAGGGCCTCCGGAGCCCCCTGGCCAACGGCCCCAGACACCCTGGCCCTCCTTCCAGCCCCATCTATCGGCCCCCCCATTCCCCTCACCTCCAGCCCCCCTCCGCCTCCTCTATGAACCCCCCGGGCCTCGTGCACCCGTACCCAGGGGCCTACTTCCCTGGCCTGCACTCCCCTCCCATCAACATGATGCCCCGAGGCCCTATCCCCATGCCTCCCATGATGAACTTTGGCTACCCCTCCTTCGCCCCCTTCCTCCCGCAGCCCACTGTGCTGGTGCCGTACCCCATCATTGTGCCCATCCCTGTACCCATCCCCATCCCCATCCCAATCCTCATCCCCTCCAAGGCACCACCAGAGCCCCCAGTCCACAGTGGGGTCATCCAGCCCGTCCCAGAGGGGGGAGATAGGAGCATGTCCAGGGGTACCGTACAGTCCTCTCCAGCAGGCTCTGTGGGAGACAGCAGGCATGCAGCCGACAGAGGCGGGAGAGCCTCCAGCGACCAGGGGCTTCCCCTGGCCTCCGACCCCGCCAGGAGGGACACCAACTGGGTTAAATCTGAGAGGCAGCTCCCCTCCCCCACTTCCTGCCCTCACAGTGGAGCATCTTCCCCTGGTGTGCGATGTAATGGATCCCCCTCTTCAGAGGGTCTGTCAGACTTTGTGTCGGGCCAGCAGCAGCCGGAGCGACAGGTCATCCAGAGGCTGCTCCCCAGGAACCAGGTGAAACTGGAACCCAGCCCCCACAGAGTGGTGGACTTGTCGGGCCCTGGAGAGGCCGGAGCAGGGGCGCAGGCTGCCAGGGTGGGGCAGCATGACGGCATCAAACCCACGTGCCCACCGTCGCCACGGTCCCCTTCCCATGACAATGGCCTCCCTCAGAGTGCCCACACCCCCCCGCCACACACCTTGCCCAGCACCGGAGAGGTCACCCCAGCTGGCGATGTCGCCCCCTCGGCCCCATTTCCCCCCGAACGCGGCCAAAGCAGGCCCGCCTCCTCCTCTCCTCCTCCTCCTTATTCTGACTCCTCCCAGCCCCCGAGATCAGCCCCACCCCCGGACCTCAGCGAGCTGGAGGCCGTCAAGGAGAACAGCTGCTCTGTGATTGGCCCAGCCCGGGCCGAGGGGCCGGTCAGCCAATCGGAGCAGCCTGTGGCATTGGGAGGGGAGGGGGGAGAGGACCCTCACGTCCCTGATGAGGACCATGCCTACGCTCTGCCAACAGCACCCAGGACAGCGGCCACCCCCACGCCGTTGCTCCTGCCCAAACTGAGGGACAAGGGGGCCCTACGGAGTGCCCCCAGTGTGGCTGAACCTGGGGACCTCGAGCCGGCCTTGAAGAGACGCTGTCTGCGCATCCGCGATCAAAACAAGTAGAGAGAGAAGGTGCGCCATCGTGTTACTCCGTGTGAGAAACGGGCCGTGTGGTTTGCGAAAAGGGAAAGTAGTGGCAATGTAGCGGGTCAGTTAACATTAGAAGAAACCGGTTACCTCGTTCTAACGCACCCTAGCACACCCGTAAACACTTTGTCTCTCTTGCACGCGCGCACACTCATACATAGACAGACACCAGGAGATCTGGTGTGACAACGGGTCACACAATCCTTTCCTGGCCACTAAACAGAATGGCGCCAAGCAGAGAGAACCCCGGTAAGCGGGCACTTCTCTAGCCCTCTAGGGTTACAGCAGGGGAAGGAGACAGAGGGCATCGACGGCGAGAGTCACTTTGAAAGGCGATCACCCAGGGCCCTCGCAGCCACAACACTCGGCTTTGCGTGGCCGCCCGTTTCCGAGGCACTGCCTCTCAGGGAACACCCGTTCGGATGTGTGTGAATGTGTGTTCATGTTTGTATTTGTGTGTTAATATTTTTAGGTAGAGATATTGAGACATAGAGAGAGAAGAAAGAGCATGTGTGTGTGTGTGTGTGTCTGTCTGTGTGTGTATATGCGTGTGTGTGCGTGTGCGTGTGAGTGTGTGTGTGTGTATGTGTGAGAGAGAGATAAATAGAGAAAGATTGTAGAAGAGAAGGGAAGAGATCAATTCACATGACTGTAAGTCTGTTCTCTGCCACGAGTGGCGAGGCCACATAGCCCTCTTGCCGGGGTTGCCGTGGAGACGGAGGCAATCGTCAGGCAGACTACACGGCGCTGCGAATATGAGAGCCAGCCCTCAGTGATAGAGCTCTGGGGCTTCATTAGAAAACAGAGCTGGAGCGATCCAGTTACATGTGTCATAATAGCACGCTATACCGGCCTAGCCCCAACTCACTCCCCATGTATGAGTTTAGCCCGCTCCTCTCCAATTCCCTTCTCTTCCCCTTTCTTCAGTGAGCGCCGCGGCCTCCTGCCAACCAGATGTTGCAAGAACAGAGCAGGACAGAATGCTGTATCTCCCTTGACTTTGGAGCAATCAAACACACCAAAATTAGCTTCTCTGATGGGTGGTTAAGTTCAGCATGTTCTCTGCCCTCGTTTATGCCGGTAGTATGTTTTCACTTGGTGATGTCCTGATTGTGAAGATAAGCCATGATATGTTTTAGACCCTGAGTTGTAACCCACTGACATGGAAAATAACGGTTACATTTTGATTACCAGAGGTATCCCTCTTATTTTTCTTTAGCCTCGAACAACCAACCAATGGTCATGGAAATAGCTGCGTTTGAGAAGTATACCTGTTGGCAGAGAACCACCCGTAACCCATTACCCTTTACTCCCAGAGTCGCCTGCCAAAGCGCTAAACGATTCCCTTTCACAGAAAGAAGTCCCACTCTACCCTTTGTCATTTGTTGTGGTTTTATTAGGTCCCCTTGGCAACCAGAACACATGAAATCTCAGCATGTTGCCAGCGTTGTGCAGGCGGATTTATGGCCTTGTGTTGTGTGAAAGGGGAGCCGCCTGCGGTACATGAGCGACTTTAGAGCCCCTCGGCTTGGAGGTGAAAATGGTTGTCCAGTTCCATTGTGTTTGCTGCTAAAAAGTATTTTTCTAACCAACCCTCTGACAGACGCTCTGACAGATTCAGCAGCCAACTAGAGGGTTTCTCCTGGCCCTGGTTTTCGTCTCAGTTTTCCCCTTGCCTTTATTTGGGATATTTTATAGCCCAGCGTAACCCGATCCCTCCACATGGGTATTCGCTGAGCGTTTGAAACTCAAACGCAATGGGACAGAGGGAGTATAGAACCAAGGCTCAGTCCTTCCATGCTGGTGTGTGTGTGTGTGTGTGTGTGTGTGTGTGTGTGTCTGTGTGTGTGTGTGTGCGCGTGCACGCGTGCGTGTGTTTGAATGAAACTGTGTAAGTGTCTAAGAGAGAGTCCAGATGTTCTGAGTTTGATTGTGTGCCCTGTGCAACAGTTATCTGGGTGTTGACGTGTCTAAAAGCCTCGTTCTCACAGTGTTTATGTTGAGTGGGTGGATTAAGGGAGGCTGGACGGAGTGGGAGCGGGGCAGACACAGGATATGGTGGAAATAGAAATAGAATAACATCTTACTTCCACCTCTCCTTCTCCATTTGACCAACAGAGCCACTGCTGAGCACTGTACGATGGGGCCAGAGGCAGTGCCACGCCCTCTAGTGGACAGCATTAGCACCAACGTCTAGCTGTGCCACCCCACTGCCCACCAGGGTGCCAAACCAGGAAGCGGTCCAGTTGGTCACATGACCCCGAGCCAATGTGCAGTAAAAAAAAACAACAAAGTCTGAACACCACGCAGCCAGACATCTCGCCCTGGACTAAAGCGCTCTCTCTGGCCAGTGCATCATACTGTGGTCACTACATGAGCTGTCATGGAGGAGAATACCTGGACCCCTCGATTCATCTCTGCTTTCCTTGAGTGTGTATAGAGGGTGTTTGTATAGACTGTTGATTACGCCCAGCCCAGAGCTGCTGGCTGCCCAGATGGGCTCCTCCGCCTCCTCTTCGTGGCTCCTCGGCGCAGCAGACAGGACCGTGATCAGCCTTGTGTGGTCTTCTCGGATGGAGTCTGAACCTGATCTCTTTCCAGGGGAAACGGTTTGTTTTCTCTGCCCGGCTCACACAAAGAGCCACATTGTTCCTCTCCCCATATCCCACGCTCATTCCGCACTCCAGGTTTTAGGTTACCTGGCCGACGGCTGCTCGGGCTTCAGGAGCGCCTTTTTTTTAATTCTTTTGACCGAGGGCCAGGAATATGTACACCTCTCCTCCCCTCTCTACCTTTGCCCAAACAGAGGGAACTGTACACACACTAGTCCTGAAGTCGGGCTCCTCGAAAACGAATTGCCTGTGATTTCTGCCCACTCACTTCTGTCACCCTCCCCCTCCACAAGGAGAAAGCAGAAATCACGTGGCGATTGAGGCTTTATTCTCTGGCTGTTTGCAATCAGTTTGGAGAGCACCTCTTTGGCTAGCTTCAAAAAGGGGAACAGGGAACTGCGTAACGTGAGCTGTGCGGAGAGAGGATGGTTTTCAGGCCTCCATTATGTAACCATGTAAAATTGGCAGAGTAGGGACACCTTCCTATACGGTTGATATTGACAGATAGCATCATGTAATTTCAAAGGCACAGGCTCATCTGGTCCTGTTACATGACTACATTATTTCTAAATCTATCCTAACTAGTCATCTGCCAAACCTTTAATGTGTATTTAGCTTTCACCTGAGGGGTACAGGCAACAGGGTTGCCAAACTGCCATTCGTGGTATTATTTTTGACCGAGAAAAGGTTGTGAAATACAGCAGTCAGTATTACAGTTTCCCTTCAACATGGGGATGAAGAATGAAAATGTGATCCGCTGAGAGAATTCGGGGGCATTGCCAATACTCATCCTTTTACTAGATGTGTCCTTACAAACAAATACTGTTTTCGATATATATTAACTTATAATGATGCCTCTGTAGATTTCCAGAATGCTTTATATGTTTTTCTTATATAATTGTATGTCATTGAGCACCAAGGCGGCAAGTATTACCCATGCCCCCATAAAAAAAGATTGTGTACTATATGTCCACTAGAGAGCAGTGTTTGCCCTTGAATTTTTACCCCTACCCTATATGACAAGCAAGTAGCTGAGACTGCTGGTCAACCATCATGCCACTTTGGCCAAAAGTCTAAAAACATGCATACTGTTTCATGCCAGTTAAGTAATACATGTTTATCACTCCA